>PVJN01013605.1:0-48402 GCA_004026805.1 Lasiurus borealis
TGTCCGAATCCTTCAAGTCTTACTAGCAGCTGCTACATTTGTGGAGCTTCTCTTGACATTCTCTTATTGGCCCCCAAGTTAAAGTTGATTACTCCATCCAATTCTCTTTGTACCACCTTGCTCATAGTGTTTAAAGGCACTTGCCACCTTGTACATTTGAGTTGTTTTGGGCGTATGTGTATCTCCTTTTCAAGATTCTAAATTTCCTGAGAACAGCAACATCACTTTCCTCGTTGCTATATCTGCAACATCTGGAACTGCAGTGCTGCTTGTTGATGCATATTTGGCTGCTGTTAATGCTCCCCCACCCTTTCCCTTAACCCTCACCGACAATGAGAGACTGTCAGGCAGAACCCGGGGCTTACAGAGATGGGTTTAGGACTCACGATTATTCAGGGCAGGGCTTGGATTTGAACCCAGGTCCCCCTGGTCCTAAAGTCCATGCTCTGGAGCCAGGGATCCTAAAGGCCTATTTAGTGAGCACGTGAGATCCTGTCAGTTATGGCTGGAAACCGTGGGGTCATTGCATGGATGTGCCCCAGTAGAGGCCAATCACAGAAACTCAGTTTGACAAGAGGGTGCCTTTTACAATTCATATCTCTCTGACATAGTCTTATTTTCAGAGTAGAGGCTGAGGCCAGGGTGCCTCCTGAGGTTCAGTCTGACAAGGGAAGTGCTGGCCAACGCTCTCCCGCATGTGGTGGGAGCATCAAGGCAGGCCTTGAAATTGGTCATGCAATGGCAGGGTTTCCTGTGCTTGGCCCTGCACATGGGTGAGTAGAGCATGGTGGTGAGTTGTTGGGGATGGACTGAGGGGTGTCTAGAAATGGCTTTCTCTGGCAACCCCATTGGTGACTCCATGCAGAGTCCTGAAGATCCCTCCCCATCTCCCTTTGCCCTTTCAACTGAAGTCAGGGGCGCGGGGGATGGTGGGGTGGTGGGGGGTTGGGAAGTGGGGTGGGCGGGGAATGAGGTGCTGTAGGCTGGGGAGCATGTGCAGAGGGAGAAGCTACAGGCAAAGTCCCTAGAGCAGGGGGCCTGTGTGAGTGCCTTGGAAGGCAGAATGGCAGTTCCCAGAGGCCAGGAGCCCACATGCCTGTCCTGCCAGCACTGCCATATTGTCACAGGAGTATCGCCAGCAGCAGGTGCTCTGTGGCCTCATTCAGGCTGCCAGAAAAAAGCAGCCAGGCCCCCAACCCTAGTCAGAAGCTTGGCCAGGCTCAGCCAGCACATGGCCTGCCCCCAGGCCTTGAAGCCTGGCCTTGCCTCTCCCACTCCTGCTGGTTTCGGGGTGGCTCAGAGGGCCCCAGCATGCCTGGGCCATCACTGGGAAGAGGGGGCCTGGAGTGGGAGGGGGGTTGGTGACAGAGCAAAAGTGTGAGAGAAGCACCCACAGGCACAGTCTGTGTGAGGGTTTGGAGCTCCTGATGTGCTAAGGGCATGTGAGGCCCAGAGGGTCCTGAGAGGGGAGTGGGGAGCTGCAGAGGGACCCAGCACCTCTGTGTAGTATGAGTGAGGGGAGGGAGTGAGAAAGTGTGCCTAGAGGGGCTTGGGAGCCTGAGTGGACATAGGAAGGGTGTGTGTTTGTGTCACTGGGGAAGGAAGAAAGGTAAAGGCAATCCCTGAAATGAGGACAAGGGAGGAGGAGAGGGAGTGAGGTGCAGATTTGCCCCTAAGTGATACTCAGAAGGTCTGACATTCCCTAAGAAAGACAGGGCCAGAGATGAATGCCTCTGTGAGTGTGAGCATGTGTGTGTGTGTGTGTGTGTGTGTGTGTGTGTGTGTGTGTGTATGATTGCCCACTTGCATGACCCTGCCTTAATTTACAAAATGTGTTTTCTCCGAGCATCTCAGCATCTTTTACAGCTGCTGCCTGGTTGGGAAAGTGAGGACAGAACAGAACCACTCAGGCCCTGAGGGCCCATGCCGTTGGGGACAGCTGCTGTGGACTGGGTGTCCTCATGCACAGCCTGCCCTCAGACCCCTGGACCGCCTGTCCCCTGGACCCCACGTCCCCTCACCTTTGCAGAGAAACCACAGACCATAGAGCCATGACCATACCAGGTCAGTGGAAATCCCAAACTTGGACAAAAGCAGCAAAGACACTCCCCTCCCCCAAAATCTGAGCATTTGGGCTCATCTTTCCTGCTGACAGTGGGGAGATAAGGATCTCATACCAAGGAAGGTTCCAGAAGCATCTGTTACTCCTAGTCCTCACACAGCAGAATTAGCCAAGCTCTCCTTGGCCGAGGGGTGACACTGATTGCCTGCTTTTATTAAGGACCAAGTACTTCTTGATGGTGTGAGGTGCTTCTTGATGGCCCAGCCCCCAGCCCCAGCATCAATCCCCAGCATCCCCATCTGCTGAGCTGAGAGCGCATTTTGGCAGGAGGGTGCCCTGGAAGAGGCGAAGAAATGCTCCCAGCAGCATTTCCTGCACCTACTCTGGGGGACTACATTAAGAATAACAGAACTTGAGAGAATCCAAGATGGCGGCATAGGTAAACACCTACACTGCTGCCTCGCACAACAATTTCAAAACTACAACTAAAAGACAGAATGGACATCATCCAGAACCACAGGAAAGCTGGCTGAGTGTAAGTTCTATAGCTAGAAGGAAAGAGAGGGCTCACAGAAACCCAGAGGAGCTGCAAAAAGCTGAGGTACGGAGACGCGCGCACTGAGAGAGTGGATGCCAGAGTACCTGGCTGGCTTTCTCTGGCGGGAGGGAAACGGAGACTCCCAACAGCATTGAACCCCTTATCTTACAACACTAAACCCCAGATCCAGCTGAAACTCATACGGGGGGAGTTTGGACTGTGAAAAGGGAGAGGTGCACGGAAATTTAGGGGAGTCGCAAAAGATCAGAGGTCTGGTTGAGCACGGCACTGCAAGGAGGACAGATTGCTGATTGTGCCACTGGCTTTCGAGAGTGGGTGGGAGACAGACCCTCCCAACTGTGCCACTTCTGACTCCACTAAGCCCCTGTTTTGAGTGAAACCCTGTAGACCTAGACTCATGTGGTCCTGGTGCGCAGGGGAGCTGGAAAGGCAGCGGTCTAGAGGCACTGCGGGCACACATGTACAAGGACTGCTCCAGCGATTACCCAGTCACTTGAGACGCAGGCGCCATGGAGGACGGGGTCGACTGGAAGGCAAGGCAGTCCCTTAAGCCCTGAGACTCCACCCATCCCAAGCTCAACAGAGGCTTCTTCGGTTTTGCAAGTCTGGTATCATAAGGCTGAATTCAACACAGAAGTTTCCCCAGCATAGTGAAAATGCTGAGACAAGGGAAGGGATCACAAACAGAAGAAATGGAGGGAAAAAACCGACTAGATATAGAGTTCAAAACCACGCTTATAAGGTTTTTCAAGAATATGCTAGAAAAGTTGGATAAACTTAGTGAGAGCCAAGAGGAGATGAAAAAGGACCAACTAGAGATGAAAAAGGAACAACTAGAAATTAAACATACACTGACTAAAATAAAAAATATTATACAGAGTCCTAACAGCAGACTAGAGGAAGGCAAGAATCAAGTCAAAAATTTGAAATATAAAGAAGCAGAAAACACTCAACTGGAAAAGCAAGAAAAGAAAAGAATCCAAAAATGTGAAGATAACGTAAGGAGACTCTGGGACAGCTTCAAGTGTACCAACATCGGAATTGTGGGGGTACCAGAAGAAGAGAGAGAGCAAGATGCTGAAAACCTATTTGAAGAAATAATGACTGAAAACTTCCCACATCTGGTAAAAGAAATAGACTTACAAGTCCAGGAAGCACACAGAACCCCATATAAAAGGAATCCAAAGAGGACCACACCAAGACACATCATAATTAAAATACCAAGAGTAAAAGACAAAGAGAGAATATTAAAAGCACCAAGAGAAAAACAGTTCATTACCTACAAGGGAGCACCCATACGACTGTCAGCTGATTTCTCAACAGAAACGATGCAGGCCAGACGGGAGTGGCAAGAAATATTCAACGTGATGAATAGCAAGAACCTACAACCAAGAATAACCTATCCAGCAAAGCTAACATTCAGAATTGAAGGGCAGATAAAGAGCTTCACAGATAAGAAAAAGCTAAAGGAATTCATCAACTCCAAACCAGTATTATATGAAATTCTGAAAGGTACTCTTTTGGAAGAGGAAGAAGAAAAAGGTAAAAGCCAAAAAATTATGAACAACAAATACATATCTATCAACAAGTGAATCTAAAAATTAAGTGAATTAAAAATTTGATGAGCAGAATGAACTGGTGAATATAATAGAATCAGGAGCACAGAAAGGGAGTGGACTGTTAATTCTCAGGGGGAAAGGGGTGAGAGGTGTACAGAGAGAGACTGGACAAAAAATCATACATCTATGGATGAGATCAATGGGAGGGAGGTAAGGGTAGAGGAAAGGGTGGGAGCTGGGTGGAGGGGTGCTATGGAGGGGAAAAAAGAGAAACAAATGTAATAATCTGAATAATAAATATTTAATAATTAAAAAAAAGAATAACAGAACTTGTGGCTACATCTTGGTTGGCCTGCTGGGTGCCAGGTACCACCTGGTTACTTTACACATGCCATCAGCCTTCAACTTTGACCAAGAGCATGTCAGATAAGGTTTCTTGGGAATCCTTTTGTATGTCAGAAAGATGAAGTACAGAGAGTCTGGCAAACTCATCAAGGCCATAGGAGCCCCAATTCAAAGGAGTTCAGTCAGACTATAAAAGTCAGCCTATCCTATGTCCTCCATGACCTGTGGTTCATTTCCTGACATACAGCCAATAGGCTATGTCCTCATGGCAGGATTCCTGGTCCTTATGGCAGAATTCTTGGTCCTTATGGCAATATTCCCGGGCATTATGGCAGGATTCCCAGGGCAATATGGGCAGGATTTCTGGGTCTTTATGGCAGGAATCCTGGTCCTAATGGCAGGATTCCTGGTCCTTATGACTGGTTTCCTGGTCCTTATGTTAGGATTCCTGGTCCTTATGGCAGGATTCCCAGGTCCTTATGGCAGGATTCCTGGTCCTTATGGCAGGATTCCCGGGTCCTTATGGCAGGATTCCTGGTCCTTAATGGCAGGATTCTGGGTCCTTATGGCAGGATTCCCAGGTCCTTATGTTAGGATTCCTGGTTCTTATGGCAGGATTCCCGGGTCCTTATGATAGGATTCCTGGGTCTTTATGGCAGGAATCCTGGTCTTTATGGCAGGATTCCTGGTCCTTATGGCTAGATTCCCGGGCCTGATAGCAGGATTCCCAGGGCCTTATGAGCTGGATTCCTGGTCTTTATGGCAATATTCCCCAGCCTTATGGGAGGATTCCTGGTCCTTATGGCAAGATTCCCAGTCCTTATGGCAGGATTCCCAGGTCCTTATGGCAGGATTCCTGATCCTTATGGCAGGATTCTTGGTCCTTATGGCAGGATTTCTGGTCCTTATGGCAGGATTCCTGGTCCTTATGGCAGGATTTCTGGGTCCTTATGGCAGGATTCCTGGATCATTATGGCTGGATTCCTGGTCCTTATGCAGGATTTCCAGGGCCTTTGGCAGGATTCCTGGGTCTTTACGGCATAAATCCTGGTCGTTATGGCAGGATTCCCAGGTACTTATGGGAGGATTCACGGTTCTTTTGGCTGGATTTGTGGTCCTTTTGGCTGGATTCCTGGTCCTTAGGCTGGATTCCTGGGTCCTATGGCAGGATTCCCAGGATCTTATGAGCAGGATTCCTGGTCCTTATGGCAATATTTCCTGGCCTTATGGGAGGATTCCTGGTCCTTAGGCTGGATTCCTGGCCTTATGACAGGATTCCTGGTCCTTATGGCTGGATTTCCGGGTCTTATGGCAGGATTCCCAGGGCCTTTGGCAGGATTCTCTGGTCTTTATGGCAATATTCCCTGGCCTTATAGCAGGATTCCCAGGGCCTTATAAGCAGGATTCCTGGTCCTTATGGCAATATTCCCCGGCCTTATAGGAGGATTCCTGGTCCTTATGGCAATATTCCCCGGCCTTATAGGAGGATTCCTGGTCCTTATGGCAAGATTCCCGGTCCTATGGCAGGATTCCTGATCCTTATGGCACGAATCCCACATGCTCACGGCAGGATTCCTGGGTCTTTATGGCAGGAATCCTGGTTGTTATGGCTAGAATCCTGGTCCTTATGGCAGGATTCCCGTGTACTTATGGGTAGATTCCAGGTCCTTATGGCAGGATTCCTGGTCCTTATGGCAGGATTCACAGGTCCTTATGGCAGGATTCCTGATCCTTATGGCAGGATTCCCTGGGCCTTATGGCAGGATTCCTGGTCCTTATGGTAGGATTCCAGGGCCTTATGGCAGGAATCCTGGGGCCTTATTGTAGGATTCCCCGAGCCCTATGGCTGGATACCTGGGGCCCATTATGCAGATCCATGGATGTGTGAAGAGGTAGATCATACAGTATGAATGTGTATCTGTGACAACAGGTACAGGCATATTCTGCACTGCCAAGGCAAACAAGATGGGCTCTGTGCGTAGTGCCTGAAAGCCATTGATGCAGCACCAAGTTGCAATGCGTTTTAATACTTCCAGCTTTTCTGGCACACCTTTCTGTTTCTACCCTCAGTTCCTATCCTGTTCACTTCAATGGTTTGGGCTGGGGGGCCGGATGAACCTTTAACACAGGGAGGGCACTGGCGCTTAGAGAGGTAAGGTACCTCATTTAAGTCCCACCACCCCTCAGATGGACCTGAAGTCAGAACCCAGGTTTTCTCTGTCCTAAGTTACAGATTATACATAAGCAGGTGTCAGTCAAGTAAAAAAAATGAAGGGCTCAATATGATTATTCAGATAGAATTGCCAACCTGCGGATCAAAGTCAATGAGAAATCCCTCATCCCATGAGCACCTCAGGAGCTTATCAGGACTGGCGCATGGTGAGCAGGACCTGTCGGGGTCAGGCCCCTGCTTTCGATGACTGCTGTCCTCCCCCCCAACCCCGCCCCATTGATTTCTAGAGAGAGTGAAAGAGAGAGGAAAAGATAGAGAAACACTGATGTGAAAGAAACACACCAATTGGTTGCCCCTGACCAGGGTCTGGGCTGGGAAGGAACCTGCTGCTGAGGTGTGTGCCCTTTACCAGAATCGACCTTGGGACCCTTTGGTCTGCAGGTGATGCTCTATCCACTGAACCATATCAGCTAGGGCATGACAGTGTTTTTGAATTCCCATCCAAGTGTCCAAGCCCATGTCTGACTAGGAATCCTCTGGCCTCCCTTTCACACACACAGGAATGGAAACCACAAGGTGAGCAGGTGGGTGCAGCGATGGGCCCTGGCCGTGTCCAGAGTGCCGGGAGGGCCAAAGGGCAGGACTCACTCTTGATGGTGAGGAACATGGACTTGCTGATGTCGGTGCCCACACCGTTGCTGGCCTGGCAGAGGTAGTAGCCCATGTCCTCCTCCAGGACATGGCGGATCAGCAGCGAGCTGTTGGCCAGGACCTGGATGCGGCCGGTGAGGGGCACCGGATGGTATTGCTGGGGGCTCCCACTCCCTGGAAAGAGACAGAGGTTAGAAGATCTGCTATCTGGGCTGGGGAGTGAACTGGGTGGATGAGAGTTTCCCAGGGAATGCCCATGCCTTTCTCCTAAAAATCAAAAGCCACTGTGTGGTGTGCCCACACCACTCCTGTTTCCTGGGCCACAGAAGGGACCTCCCAGAGAGCTGGGCCTGCCCATGTGGTGCTAAGTTTGTTGGGGTGAATTCCTCAGAAAGGGAGAAAGAATTGTCTTCTGGCCACTTGGCAACAGGCAAAGGGGAGACAGAGCTCTCAGTTTCCTCCATGCCAAGGAAGGAGGTCAGCCATCCTCCAAGTGGAGCTTTGGGAACCACCCCTTCCCAGTGTCAGCCCTAGACATGGTCTAGATAAGAGGTTGGCATGGGGCTTAGTCAGATACAAAATGTGTCCTTGGCTCCAACATCCAAGATTCCAGAATAACTGGTAAAGAGCAGGGGCTGATGAGGCTTGGGAATCCCAGAGCAGAGATTGGGGGGCATGTGGAAGTGGGGAACACAGAGTGCCCTGAGTTCTAGGCCTTGAGGGGAAGTGGAGAGGTCAGTCTGTGGGGACAAAAGGACACTGGTTCAGCATGATAGCTGTTGCTGAACCGCAGACCCCTGGATGACCTCCAGATTGGGTGTAGCCTGGGGTCCCCATGGAGTTCAGAACCCAGGGCTTCCACCTAGGCCCAGGGATGCATGGGAACCAGGTCTGAGTCTCACTAGCATCCTCCCTGCCCTCTCCCTGGCTGCTCAGAGTTGCTGATTGGCATGGAGCTTACCCTTGACATGGGGCTTACCCTTGGCATGCTTCCACATGACCTTGGGTGGGGGGTAGCCATCCACCGAGCAGTTGAGCACACCAGCTTTGCCATAGATGCCGTCCTGGTTGTTGGGCTGCACCACGAAACGAGGGGGCACTGCAGAAAGAGGGAAGGCAGGAGAAACCCATCACCTCAGTCTCTGATAGGTCTGGGGCTTTAGGCACCTGCCAGTCAATGTTAGTCCTGCCTGGATGGTTCTAAACCAGAGCTCCCTAGAGCTCTTGGTGGGGGCTGGTTGGGAGCTGGGAGTCTGAGCACCAATTCTGACTTTGCCAGTGGCTAATGAGCAAGTGTCCTGGCCTGGAAAGTAAGAGGTTTGAACCTCTGGCTTGTTAAGGCATTGCCAGAGCCAACCTTCCCTATGCCTGGGATTCAAATCCGAACCTAGAGACTTTGAGCAGCAGACAGAGCTGGATACCCATCCCTTCCCCACTTCCTTCTACTGGCCCTTCACGCACCTCGCACTACGAGCTGGCGCTCCCGGCTCACGGTGGCTGCTGCATTGCTGGCGATACACGTGTAGTTGCCATTATGCTTGAGGGAGACACTGGAGATCTGCAGGGAGCTCATAAACTCCTTGCTCTCGATGGTCACTCCGGAGCCTGAGATGATCACCTGCCCGTCCTTCCTCCAGGTGATGCGGATGGGCATGTCCCCAGAAGACACCACACAGGGGATATAGAGCAGTTGGCCGATGGAGGCAGGTGGGAACTCAAAGGGCTGGATCAGAGGGGGCACTGGGAGGGAAGGGACGCTGCTGTCATCCCCCATGCCTTAGCCCAGCCAGCCACACCACCTCCCCTGCCTCCCCCTTGGGCTCCTCTCGAGTCCAGCTCGGGCATGTCTGGAGCCTAAGCTGCGGTGGGGAGGATCCTCCCTTTTCAGCTCTGGCTGGAGCACCAGCCATTATCTCTGTGACAACTCAATGAGGCCACAGCAACTTCCCCAGCAAGTGGGGGCATAAGGGAGACAAGGAGACCTCCTTTCTGCAGTCCAGAGATTCCAAGGCTGGTTCTCCTAGGAACTGCTCCACCCTCCCGGGAACCTGCTGTCTGCCCCAGGCCCATCCAGAGCGGTAAGGAGGTGGCTTCTTGTGCACCCCTCAGATGCTCCTGCTCCCCTGGGAAGTGGCCAAGTGGACATGGTCACACCTTGGCAGCCCTTTAGATACTGGGAAAGGTCTTGGTTCAGGAGTTCTAGGTCCAGAAAGGTGACATTTAGGAGGGATATTATCTGCATGCCTTATTGGGCAAGAGCCACACCCCTTAGCAGGGCCCTTACCCACCTTCCCAATGTCATCTCCCACCTCACTCTTCAATCCATCACACAGCCCCATGCCTCAGCCGTGCCTGGGGGCGCCTGAGCGAGTACAGTGGGGCATTTGTTCTCCTAACCTCCCCACCATGTGTGGCCAGCCCAGGCTTTTGGCCCAACTCATTTCTGACCCACCCAAATCCAGGTCCTTTGTCTGCCAGGTGTTCTGGGACTCCGGCCGTTCCTGTCTCCCTTCACTATGGCTGCCTCTGCTCTTTGGGTTGGAGCCTCCTCAGTATTCTGGGTAGTTTGCTGGGTCTTGGATATCCAGACAGATTTTTCTGGAACCTTGACTCTAGTAATGGTCAACTGCTCATTGCTGGGACGTCCCAGAGGCTCCTCTGTTGGGGTCTGTGGAGCCAACCCACCCTCTGTTGATTTTGTTTTCTTTAAGTGAGTGCCTACATGAGGTCTAGGCCCCTGGCCTCCTTGGGCTTTGTGGTAGAATCATGGCAGAGCCCATATCTGCTGCCCAGTTTATTTCCTGAGGCCCAGCAGTCCATTCCTTCCCACCAAGACCCAGAGCTGGAGCCTGGCAGGCCTGCCACCTGTCCTGGCAAGCCTACCCCCTGCATGGCTCTGCAGACCCATCAGCACCTCGATCACGGGGCACCAAGGTAGCCGTTGCATGACTACTTTCCCTGGCATCTGGGAGCTCCGTCAGGGCAGAAAATTATGAATCCAACTCATGCTTGGCAGGTGGGAACAGTAAATGAAAGAACATGACTGTAGATCATCCCCTGGGCTGATTTTAAATGATTACCTGTGAGGAGGGCAAGGGGTGGTGAAAGCACAGGGTGGGGTTCATCCAGAAAAAGAGAGGGGACTCTGTGCTGTTCCTCAAGGGGCTGTGTTTTGCTAGAGTTTGGGAACTCCCTCCGTGGCTCCTCTAGAGCTGGCTCCTGTGGTTGAAGAGCCTACGGACAGGAGCTGCAGCAGCGAGGGCTGCGGGGCGGGGCGGTGGAGGGCAGCGGGCTGGGGCAGCTGCCCTGGAGGTGCCAAGTCTGCAGGGCTGTGCTCTGGGGAAGGATGGTCCAGCAAACATTTTCATGGAGGACAGAGCAGATAGAGACAATGGATAGAATTAGGCAGGAAGCTTGAGCTCAGACAAGAGGAAAACTATCAGTAAGAAGGGATTTAGATAGCGGAACAAGTTACCAAGGCAGGTTAATTTCTTAATTAACTGAGTCATCTAATATGTATGCAATGCCTGCTCTGCGAAGGCTTCATCTCTGTGTGGGCTCACGGAGGCAGGCAAATGCCCACAACACAGACAAGCTCCAGAACATGTCCGCCGCCATGAGTATTGGACAAGCACTGTCCGAACAAGGAGGTGCTGAACTCAGAGCCCAGTGCCCTTTAGTTGGGTGACAGCAGCTTCATGGGGAGGCGGCTTGGGGACTGTGAGGGAGCATACACACTCTTAAAAGTGAGCGTGTGTGCGTGTGTGTGTGTGAAAGAGAGGAGAGAGAGAGGGGGGGAGTGCTGGGCTAAGAGGCAGAGGCAGAGGCAGAGGCCAACTGAGTTTCCAAGGAACATTGAGGCTCCTGGGCAGACCAGTGAGGGAGGGTTGCCAGCACCCCCTCTCCCCCTACCCCTGGGGAGTCAGACGTTCCCCTGGGGTGGCTAGAGCCTCTGCTGACCTGTGGGGGCAGGTGGCCAGACAACTCCCATACCCAGGCAGGCTCCTGCCCCAGCTCTCTGCTGTGGGTGCTCAGGGTTCTCTTGGAGGAATGCAAGGAGCAGAGCTGCACACAGAATCCCTGGCTTGGGGATGGCCCTCAGAGAGCCTGCAGGTGGGGGCACCCTGCCCAGAAGGGAGAACACAGAGGGGTCTTGGCTTCTCGCTGTTTGCTGAATTCTAGGTGAACGCGGGGGGTGGGGGGACCAAGAAGCAGGTGTGGGGCTCTGGGGTGTGCTTTCGGGCAGTGGCCTGGACAGGGCTGCTTTCTGATCTGAGTCGGCAGCGCCTTCCCCAGCGCTCAGCGCTTAGCGGAGACTCGGCTGGTTGAACGTGTCTATTTCCACCCCAGGTAGACATCCCAGCAGCCAGGGCCCTGACCTCCTCTGCGGTGATGGCCAGGGACTTCTGCAGGGCCAACCGCAGCCTGAATGGGGGCACAGGTGCCACATCACCAGGGACTTCTCTCCAGAAACCCTGCTCTAACTACAGTCCTCTTGGCAAGAGGGCAACTCGATCAGCATAGAGGGAGGCCAGGCCAGGACAAGGTGCTGGAACAATGAGGCAGCTGCCAGACCAATGGGGGGTTCATGAGGCGTCTGGCTACGGCAAGACTCACATCCCTGCTGGGGAGCGGGCAGCAGAGGGGCATGTGACCGCCAGCCCAGCCTGTGGACACTCTGTGTCTTCATCCCTCTGGGACGGAGCCTCTGTACTTCCTGGGCCCTTTGGCAGAAGATGGGTACTGGGGAGTGGGAGCGCCTCCTCTCTGCAGCGGGGATGTTGGCAAGACTGTGCCAGGGAGCCAGTCCAGACTGTGCTCTACCCCCGTGATCTGGCAGGTCGGCTCCTCACCACCCTGCTCTCCCCCAAGCCTCAGTGTCCTCATCTGCAAAGTGGGGGTGGGGGAAATCAAGTCACCTCTGAGGTCCCAAGGCCAGTGTAGCATCTAGTATTTTAGGAGAAATAACTTCTTCTCAGAAAGGCCTCCCTGGCTGCCTGTGCAAATTGTAAACCACTCACTCCACCCCCTACATGCTCACGCTCCCTCCCACTCTGTTTTCATGGCATTTCCCCTCAGAAGAGTTTCCTGAGGCCAGGGCTCGAGTACCCGGAGGAGGACATGGTCAGCGTCGCTGAGGGAATGCACCGTTGCCATCTGAGCCCTGTCTGGCCACTAGGATGATGCTGCCCATCGGTGTGCCTGGCCCCACTGCTACAGAGCGGGGCTGCTGGCAGCAGCTGCCTCGGTGCCCCTGCCCTAGCACAGCTGGGCAACCAGCCTCAGTGAAACCATGTGCCCCATTCTAGTGGGTCCCTCTAAACAATGCCTCTGACAGGACTAGGCCTGTGGCCAGGTGGGGGCTTTCTCTGAAGCCTGTGGTCACAGCAGCCCTTTCACTGGGGTGGAGGAGGAAGGGGCTCCTCCACAGGCTCCACCTGAGGAGCTGGGGCAGGGGCTGGGCTGAGCAGCGAGGGAAGGCTGCGTGTGGGTGGGAAATGTGGACATCGTGAATGAGGGTGAGGGTACGTGTGAGAATGTGAGTGTCTCTCTCCCTTATGGTCTCCACAGGACTTGGCACCCTCCCCTGGTTCTGGCCTCCCTGAGCTGGGCTCTTTATTTGGCTCCAGAAGCCCCGAGAGGCCCAGCTCTAGGAATGGAGCCAAGGATGAGGCACCTGGTGGCAGTCCTGCCTCCTGAGTGAATAAGCATTCAGCCCCTGTGCCCAGAGAGGCTTTGATGCTACATCATTTTCCAGTTACAGGGCGCCCTAAAGACATCAAATCCAGGTTGGATCTATGTGCCCTCCTCTCAGCGTCCTGCCAAGGATTTCTTTGGATGCCCAGAGACAAACACTCACTGCTCCGCAGCCTGGCTCTCCTCTACCAGTTACTGCCACATCTACCAAAGTCCAAGAGGCCCTCAAAGCCTCCTTGCCTTCTCTTCCCTCAATCCCTCCACATTGCTGAGCCACAGTTGCCCCATCTGGGCAATATTTCTATGGCATCACCTGAAGCTGCCATTTGTGTTTCAGGAATTTGCCTCAGAGGAGGACATGGACAGAGGAAACATTTGTGTATATGTAACTGCCAGCACACATGATGGAAGTGTATGTGCAGGTGTGGACAGGTTGCATGCACATGTACATGGTGTGCGCCAATGTGTACATGCATTGCATTCATACACACAGATCTCTGCACATGTGTGTGCATGCATGTGCATGAAAATCTTGTGTGCTCTATTGTTGGCTCAATGTTTCAAAATTTATCAGAAGATAAGCAGTCCCAGGAGAAATGGAGTCAGCAAATCCTGGAGCAGCATGGCTTTGCCTGATACCCCCCGCCCCCCCCCCCCCTCAGAGAGATGCAGGGCTTCCAGGTGGTCTCGAGCTTCTAGCACCCTGCCCGTCTGCACCTGGTCCTTCCCACACGGGGTTTCGGCTCTGGTCCTAAGGGAGGGGCCCATGTCCCTGCCAGACAGTTAGAGGTGCTGCCCCCTGGCCCATCCCTTTCGACCTTGGCCAGTGCCCCTCTCCACACCCCGTACCTCCTCTGCCTCCTCTCTGAGGAGCTTGGGGAGCAGCCCATCAGCTAATCAGGAGCTGCTCCTAATCAGTTCTGACAGCTTCTTTGCACAAGTGCATGCTAATGAGGTGGGAAGGGGACAGTGAAGAGGGGGGCGCTGAGGAGTCTGAGCTTTGGGAATGGCAGGGCCACTGGTTCTCAGAGCTCCTCACACAGTGCTGCTTCATGGTCTGGAGAAGAAACGGGTGAAAACCCTGCTAGGGTTGAATTTTCAGCTGTGGAGGGTGGGATGCGGAAGTGTGGGCACAGGCCCGGTATACCCGCCACATCCTACTGCAGGAAAGTCACGCAGCCTGGATGCTGGTGCATAGGCTCTGCCTCTAGGAATATACACATGCACATACTTGTACACCTGCACACATGCATGCATTGTTACTCGGCACTCACAACCTCAATAGGCCCAGCGAGCCGTGCAGACGGAAGGCATCAAATTCAATTCATTAGGAATGATCGCTCCCTGAGTGGGGATGAATAATTGATGAGCAGCAGCTTTCACAATGTTCCACGTGCTCCACCACTCGCTGGAGGCCTGTTTTTTTTTTTTTTTTTTCCAAGCCAACAAACCAGGCCACATGCTCACTGGTGCGGGTGGTCTAAGAGAGTGGAGCAGCGGTTGGATGTTTTAATATATGATGTTTACACTGAGAACTCTCAGTCTCCTGCTTGTAATGGGAATAGATCCAGGAGGCCCGTGATACTGGGAGGGAGCACCACACGGGGGCTGCGGCCTGGGGGTCAGAGGTTCCTGCTAGGACCAGGTCTCTGGGCTGGGCAGAGGCCTCACGCTGAGAAGATGGCTGCGATGGCCCTCAGTCTGGCTGAGAAGTAGGAAGGCAGATGCCATATGGGACCCCTGGCCTGAGGTGGCCACAGGGCACCCAGTTCTCAAGGCTCAAGGGAAGGCTTGCAGGAAGTCACTCTAAGCCAGATGGCTGTCTAGCTTCAGCTCAAGAAACACACATCGTCTAGCACTGTGACAGGTGGCGGGTACACAAGGAGGCATGTGACAAGCTCCAATGTGCCAACGAAGGCGACTGGTGACAAGGAGCATAGGAGAGAAGTACTGACCCGCCTTCTGCCGATGTTCAGCGACACTGCTGCCCACTGTCCCCAGATGCATGCACCTGCTCACTCTCCGTGGGCTCGAGGCCAAACCAAAGGCATGGTCCACCTCCCTGCTCATCCTTCTCCCAGTCACAAGCCTTCATTTCACCTCTGGCAGGAGCTTGGGACCCTCTGGGGTCCCCTGTGCCAGCAACCTTGCCCCTGGGCCCAGGCCAGCTTTCTTTTGGGGTATGTGTCCCGGCTGCCAGGATGACACTGATGTCTAGGTGTTCTCATGGGGCACTATCTCTCCCCTGTCTCCTCACATCATCTGGGAACATTCTTCCTCCTGGCCTGCCCTGCCCCAGCCCTAGGTCCTTCTGGGCTAGGTAGAGGCTGCCTGGCTTTTCTGGAACTCTCCCTAGCCAGACCTGGCGGGACCCACTTCCCACCTCCCTGAGCAGCTAGGCCACCTGGCCCACACAGTCCCCGGGCCTGCGGCTTCTAGGAGTGGATTTGAGAGGGAGCTTCACACATAGGCACAGTCCAGAACCAGTACATCCCTCATTTCTTTATGCAGCCATTTATTCGCACATTGATATTCATTTCACCCACAGACAGTCACTCAGTGGCTCCCAGGTACCAGGCTGGGGCCTGAGCTCCAGGAGGTGCTTCTTAGGTCTCAAGCAGCACCAGCAGTCTGCACCCCAGAAGGGAGTCCAGGACTCAGCACCTGCTCCCTGCACCCTGCCTCCTGCTGCCTGTACACTCCTGGCTCCTGCCCCTTGCCACCTCCTCCTCCTGGCCTCTGGTGGGCCCTCCATGCTGATGTCAGGGTTACCTATAGAGCTGCCATCTCCATCCTGGCCTCTCTCCCTGGATCCTCTGGGGCCAGTGATGTCCTGCCCTGTAGCCCATGGATCAAACTTGAATGCAGAGGTCACCGTAGCCTTGTGTTTCCACAGGCACCCACCCTGCCCCTGCCCCTCAGACACCCTGCAGAGTCCTCTCCGCATGGTGTCCCACCCACTCGAATGCAGAGGCCGCAGCCCCTGTGGCTGGCCACAAGCTGGGGGTGCAGGCCTACCTTTGACGGTCACGTGGACGCTCTGGCTGATGGAGAGCTGCGGTTGGATGAGGACACTACACAGGTACTCGCCCTCGTCCATGCCCTTCTGCACATCCGTCAGCTTGAGCGTGCCGTTCTCAAACACCACCTGGCGGTGGTTGTCCGGCAGCAGCAGCGCATCCTTGTACCACTTGATGGAGTAGTAGGGGTAGCCGATGACCCTGCAGTTGATGAGGGTGTCTCGCCCAGCAACAGCTGTGATGTTCCTCATCGCCCGGATGCTGGGGGGCCCTGGCGGGGTCAGGAGGGAGAAGAGGAGGGGCGGGTGGCCGTCAGCTTGGGGCAGCTGCTGCCTGGGTGCTGTCCTCAGTGCTGGGCTCTGAGACCATCAGGGGTGGAAACCGCTGGTGGGAAGGGGAGAGTGGCCTTCATCACAAGGCTGGAGATGGAGCCTGAGGGAACTGGGGGCATCCATGGTCTCTCCAGCACGCAGTAACTGGCTTCAATAGTTGCAAACAGACAGATGTCCATTCCTGCCAGAGCACGGGTCCATCCCCTGAGGGAGGGCCCAGGAGGGCACCAAGGTCTCTCCAGGAAAGGCAGCTTGGGAGGGTGAGTCCTCATTTCTGAGGATTTAAGATTTGGGGTTTAAATGGAAATGTGGACATTGTCATTTCCATTCAATTTGTGCATAATGCTGTCTGAAAGACAACAAGGAGGTCTTCATTGGACAACTTCCCACAGGTAAATGTGTTCAGTGGGCCCCTGGTCACAGAGGGAGGGAGTGTCATCATTGGTCAGCAGGGCAAATGGTCCTGTGGGGGGGATGAGGGCTCAGTGGCACCATGCAGGGGGTGCTGGATGGGCACAAGAGGCTCAAGGCTCAGGCTCCCACCAGGAGGAGAGGAGCTGCCCCCCGGGACCCTCCCAGGACCTGTGGCTCAGTCCTTTTCAGATGCCAAGGGACGGGCAGGGGCGGCCACATGGAGCCATGTGTTTCACGTGGGGTTGGAGACCTGCTTGGCTCAGGTGCACTTAGCCCCTCCCTTCCAGCGCCCCTGGTCCCCAGACCCGTTCTCTTCCCTAGGGTCTCCTCTGTGCTTGGGTCAGAGGTCACTGGTAGGGTCAGATGAGGGCCAATCTGATGTCACAGGCTGCAAAGGGCTCCAGAGGAGATTTCTCATCACAGTGACTTAGAGAACTGAGACTTGGAGAACCTGAGGACTCCGCCCCTTGGAGCTGCCTGTCTTGGGGTGACCTGTCCAGCCTGAGCCTCCTACTTTTGATGGCTTGAGTCTTGGAGAGTAGTGAGGAGGCAGACAGAGGATTGGGAGGAGAGAATGCTATGGCTCCTGCTGCTCACACCTCCTGGAGCATTTGGGGGACAGCTCCGTGGGGGGTGCCCTCAGAACACAGCTTTGGTGGACACCCCTGTCAAAGGTCAAGCCTGGCCCCTCCTTCTCTGGTCTGTCCAGGCAAGGCCCTGGTGAGTTGGTGATGCTGGCCTGGCACTTATATACCTGGGGCCAGAGAGATTGAATGGGGGCATGGGGACAGGACAGGGCAGGTGGCAGGAGAGAAGAAGGGAAAAGAAGTGGAGTGGGTGGGGATGCCAAGGCAGTAAACTGTATACCCCTCCCCCCCACCACATGCACGGATAGACGACGGGACTGTGGAGGGCAGGGGAAGGGGAGAAAAAGGAAAGAGACCTCGACTAAAATCAAAAGGACAACTAAGCACGAGGAACCATCACCACGAAAGATGAGGACCACAGAGATGGCAAAGGGACTCAGAGCCTATTCTGATATTTAAATGTAGACAGGCACCTCTTACGTTTATTCGCGCCTGGTATTCGGCACTGCCCACTGAGTTCCTCGCGGTGCACCGGTACACGCCCCCGTCCCGGATCTGGGGGCCCGTGACATTCATGTGGCTGATGGTGGTGCCGTCGGACATGGTGTACTGGTTGGTGCGGTGGCTGCTGTCCCGCACAACGGGCTCCTCATCCAGGGCCCAGGTGACTGTGGGGGGTGGGGCCCCCTTGGCTGTGCACATCAGCGAGAACTGCTCCCCGGGGTTGACCACCTTCTCACTGAAGGAGGAGATGATACGGGGCGTGCCGTCTGCAGGAGTGCAGAGCCCCGTCAGGTCATTGAGCCACTGAGCGGCCATCCCACCCGCCACCCCACCTCATGGGGAAGGAGGGGGAGCAGCGGCCAGGACAATATAAAGAACTCTCAGGTACATCGGTTCCCACGTTACTCATGAATCCCCGTCAGGTGCCAGTCATTGCTGCATAGGAATGAAGACTCCTGGATTTAAATCCTCCCTCAGTCACTTTAGCTCTGTGTCTTTGGGCAAGTTACTGAATCTCTCTGAGTCTTTGCACTCGTTTCCATAGAGGATGGTGATAATGGGGATCTGAGTATAAATTCCTCATCTGGAGGCTGCGAGGATTAAACGAACTAATGCATTAAAGATGCTTAGGACAGAACTTTGTAAGTGCTTCTTAAAACATTACTCTCTCAGCTTTT
Organism: Lasiurus borealis; assembly: GCA_004026805.1. Lineage (NCBI taxonomy): Eukaryota > Metazoa > Chordata > Mammalia > Chiroptera > Vespertilionidae > Lasiurus > Lasiurus borealis. The sequence continues at coordinate 18,581 of PVJN01013605.1, forward strand.
CCCTTTCTACTCTCCCTCCTCCCTTTATTAATAAAGAAATGTAGAGGTGCAGAGGTTAACTGTGTGTGGAACCAGGGCCTGACCCAGTCGGACCTGTGGAGTCAGGTTCCATTTCTCATTCTGGCAGAAGGGGGTTGGGAAGTGAGGGGTGCTGGTGCTCTAGCAAACAGCCTGCAATTTGAGACTTAAAGTACATGCCACCCAGAGGCCGTGGTGGTGGGGTCTGCAGCTGGGCCTGATCTTGGCTGACCTCACAGGCTAGCCCCAAAGATTAACAGTGCCCAGCTTCCTCAGGGATACTGTCCTTGTTCCCCACCAGGCGAGGAGGAGCCCTGGCCTTCCTTCCATATAGGATTGGTGTAAAGGGTAAAATGGGTATTCAAACCCCAAAACAAACATAAAAAAGAAAGCAAGGCAAATATAACATGCACTCCACACCCACCCACATGTCACATCAAAATGCTGATGCGAATCCAACATTCTGCCAGTCTCATCCCCTGCCCATTTCTGGGGGCCCCTTATCTCAAACTTGGGGAGAACCTGTGCCTGGTAGAGCCAGGTGCCCGTTGGGTCACTGCCTGTTCTCCTCTGCCTCATTTCTGGGTATCCTTCCGCTCTACTTCCTGCCCTTCCCACCAGCTTCGTTTTCCATGTCCCTGCTCTAAGCTGACAGGCACTTCCCCTTGGGCAAATGACCGAAAACCTCAGTTTCCTCAACGGCAAGACAGAACCATTAAACAAGGATCTCCCTAGGGCCCTTGGGCGGGTTAACTAAGGCAGTATCTGCCAGGGGGCGCAGAAAGAGCCAGCCCACGTCTCCCATCCGGGGGCAGGCAGGTGCCTGGGCCCGGGCACCTCCTGGCAGGGCTTTGGAGTCTCGAAACCACGCTCTGAATGGGCTGTCCCGCTCACCCTCCAGCACCACGATGGCGAAGTCCTGGGCAGTCTGGGCCTTGCGGGTGGCGAAGCACTGGTAGGCCCCCGAGTGGCTCTTCTGGGCCGAGGCGATGAGCAGCGTCTCGTTGCTGAGCCCGCGGATGGAGATGGCCTCGTCGGGCAGCACCGGCTCGGTATTGCGGTACCAGCGGATGGTGTACTCGGGGGAGCCCATCAGCGTGCAGGAGAGGATGACCGTGCTGCCAATGCCGGTCTTTAGCTTCTTTGGTGTCAGGGTCACATGGAGGGGGTCTGGGCCAGGCCGGGGAGAGAGCAAGGCGAATGGGGGAGAGAAGGGCTGTGTGGGTGAGTGTGCCTGTGAGTGCACCGTGATCATCAGAGGCCCTGGTGCTAGCGCCTTGGGCATAGGGGGCCGGGACTGGTGGATTCCCCTCTCTGGGCCTCAGCTTACTCATCTGTGAAATGGCAGTCAGGCCAAGGGATGTCTCTGCATCTGCTGTTCTGAGAGGTTGTGCTTTCTGGGGTCCTTTGCTCTGAGGGGCTGTGGCGCTCCCTGTCAGCTCTTGACTGGCTCATCATCCTGCTGTCACCCACCCCAAACACGAGGGAACATCCTGGACCCACCTCTCACCTCTCACCCCGCAGAGCTATTCCTGTCTTCTGCTGGTCTGCCTTTCTTGATATATCCCAGGCCATCTGCTCCTCACCCACCACAGCTGCCCTGCTGCAAACCTGGCTCCTGGCCTGGCTCCCGACAGTCTGCTCATCCCTGCCTCTGCCGCCTGCCGCTGCCCCGCTCAGAACTTCATGGCCCAGCAGCTCAGGGTGGCATTTAAGGGCATTAGACCCCATGGGACCTGCCCCTCATCTCAGGAGCAGCCTCTAGAGGCAGTCTGCCGGCACCCCGTGGGCTACTCCTGCCCTAGGTCCCGGCCTGGAGTGTCACCACCCCTTTATCTAATTCTTTCTCATTCTCCACCCTGAGCTCAGGGGTCATCTCTTCCAGGAAGCCTTCTGCTCCCTCTGCCCCCCACAGGTCTGGTTCAGGGTCCCTCCTTGGGCCTCCCTGAGTGCACTAAGGCCATGCTAAGCATGTAGTCTTTAATCACCACTGTGTCTGTCTCTCCCCCTAGACTGTGAGCCACCTGAGAGCAGGGCAGTCCCTGACGGGCGAAGGATCGAGCCTGCAGCTGAGATGACCAGAATCGAACCCCGAACCTCTATCTTTTTTATCATGCTGCTTCCTGAGTCCTGTTCATCAATGGCCACACTGGCTACCTGGTTCCCAGCCCCAGGCGGCCTCTCTCCCCTCATCTCCATGGCCCTGAGGAGGCCGAGACCCCTCCAGGGAGGTGGCCAACAGGAGACGAGACACTGAGGCCCATCTAGTGGGTGCAACCAGCCTGGGCCGCTCATGCCAGCTCTCCCTCCTGGCTCCTAGCCTCCGTCTGTGCCCAGGAAGTGCCAGCACCCAGTGGGACAGGCAGCCCTGCTCGCCCATCAGGCCTCCCAGCCCTGCTAGATGCGCTCTCCTCACTGTCCTGCTGGGCGTGGAGGCAGCATGGGTGGGAGGTTTGGTTGCAGAATTTTTGGGATGAGTAGGAAAAGGATGGCTTTCCTCTCTGTGACCCTGGCCGAGAGGGGCTCTTGGAGAAGATGGAAGACAGAGAAACCACGTCACTCCCCCTTGTTGGGGAGGGTGGGAGCTGAGGAGAACAGCTGTGCGTGGGCACACAGGGCCAGGGTGCCCACCACTGTGGGCAGTGACTTGCTGTGCACTTGTGTGTGTGCCAGGATGTAAGCATGCACAACAGAGGGATGTGTGTGTCTGGATATGTGCACACTGTACATGTGCACGCATGTGCAGGTCATCTGTGTGTATATGTGTGTGAATACCTGCTTACCTGTATGTGCTGTGGACAACATATTACTCAGAGTCAAGTTTGCTCAGTTTCAGGGATTTGGAGTTATGTCCTGACCTGTTCCCTAAGACTGTGTATGAGTGTGGATGTGAATGTGAGTGTGAGCATGAATGTGTGTGCAGCAGGAGAGTGGGGATGGGGAAGGTAACTTAGACCAAACCCTTTTGGACAGTGCTCAGTGCAGGAAGTGGGGAGCACCCTGGTCCTTCTGTCAGCCTCTCTGTGCCCCAGCCTGTGTGTCAGAGGAAATCCAGACAGCACTCTCGCCCACGTCTCTGGATCTCACTGTCATGCCCAGAACATTCCTAGGGCTCCTCCTGCTCTTTTAGGGTTTCAGTGAATTCCAGTCGGGGAACCCCCTCAGCAGAATAGATCGACACATCAACCTATCGGAACCCCTGGGCTGTGCAGAGGAGGTTGGGCCCCATCTGGGCTGAATGCGGCACCAGGCCCTAGAGGATGGCCCAGGAGAGGTTGGGCTTTCTGGTCCTCCCCAAGGGCCTGCAGACCTGCAGCTCTATGCTCCTGAGACCTGGTGAAGGGGGTAGTGGGGTGGGTGATGAAGGGGGTGATGAGGGGGCAACATGGGGGTGGGTGGGAACACCTTAGGTGCTGCCATCAGATACCATGTTCAGGATTCAGGCCACTGCTGCCCCGTGGGGGTGAGACTAAGAGTGTCTCCGAATCTGGCCCTAGGACTGCCAGCAGCTCCCTGCAGCCCACAGAGCAGACACTCAGAGTCAAACTCGGTGCCAGAGTGAGGAGGGCCTCTTCACTTTACAGAGGGCAATGTGAGGCTGGGCCGGCGAAGATGCGGGAGAGAGGGATGGTGCAGAGGGGGCCCCTGGGCCTCACCAATCCTGCTCCAGGGCTCTTCCCTGGCATCAGCCCTCTGCCTCCCCTCTCCTGCCTCTCTGCTCCCCAGGGCCCTGAGCTGGGCAGTAGCAGGAAGGACGCGTGGGCAGTTTCCACCCAGTGTCTGATGGGACAGTTATGTTCTCTTTAATGCAGCAATGTCTGCTGGTTTTCCTTCATACAGACACTGTCTCCTTCCACAGCCAGAAACCCTATAAACCTGTCCCCATCACCCTCTTGGGCCCCTCGTGCCTTGTGACCTCTGGGAGGTAGGGAGCCAGAGATTCTGATCCCATTGCACAGAAGAGGGCACTGAGGCTGTGTCCTGGGGTGAGCTGCCCAAGGCCAGTCACTCTCTCTCGTGCCAGAGCCAGAGGCGGTCTTCTGCTTTGCCTCCCAGCCAGGAGACGGACCCAGTGTGGCTAGAGGCAGGGCAGCTGCCTCTAGACACCTCCCCCCTGCCCTTGGTTCTCTTAAAGGCCACTGCCAAGGATGGGGCTGGAAGAGCAGCTTCTCCACTCACCTATGACCGTGAGGGTGCCTGTGGCCTCTGCTGAGCCGAAGGTGTTGGTGACTTCACAGATGTAGGTGCCGCTGTCCTCGGTCCGCAGGTCGCTGATGGTCAGTCCTGTGACATGGTTGATCCAGTGGTTGTCGGCGGGGAGGGTCCTGCCATCCTTGAGCCAGCGAACGGCGGGGGTGGGATAGCCCGAGGCAGTGCAGGGGAGCTCCACAGTGTGGCCGGCCCACACCTCCTGGGAGTGGAAACTGTCCAGGATGACGGGGCCGGACTCGGCAGGGTCTGGAAGGCAGAGTGTGTGGGTGGCCCTGGCTGGCCCTGGGCTGGGTGCCGTGAGGCTGGGGGAGGGAAGGCAGTTCTTGGAGCAGGACTCTGCTGCCCACTGGTGCCCAGAGGAGCAACACTCAGTGTGGGAGGGTTCTCGGGGTCTCCCTGAGCCAGTCACTGACCCAAACTCCTGTTCCTGCTGGACGAAGGCCCTGAGACCCCTGGCTGGGAGCAGGGCTGGGAAAAGATTGGCTGGCTCAGCAAGAAGGACAGACAGACAGAGAACAGGAAGGGAAGAGCCTGAGGTGCAGAGGGAGAGTGTGTAGCCCCTCACACTGCAGCCCATGCAGGCTGGCCAGCCTCGGGAGCAGTTAGTCCATGTGATATGAGAGCTGTGGTCTGGGGCTGGCGATGATGGGGAAGGCTTGGTCTGGGCCTCAGCCTGGCCTGTGGGTGCCCCTCAGTATGGGGGACAATTGCCTGCCCTATACTGCACCCCACCAGCACTCGGGCAGATAATGCATTTCCCCAGCACCCAGAAGGGCTTGCAAGCTAAGCCTTTTGCAAACACCCTCATTGCCCCTATTACCCACTGTTTGCTTTTCCAAACAAAGAGAAGGCAGTGACGCAGGACCTGAGCCCTAGACTCCGAGTCCCAAGGCCTGAGCAGGTGGGTCCATGAGTGAAGGCTGTGCCACTTCCAGGTGGTGCCCGCTGCTCGCCCTGGCTGGAGCTCACCCTGACAAGCCTCCTGGGCTCCTTCCCCTGGGGCCTCCCCTGCTGGGACAGTTCCTCAGGCTCCCCTATAGCCACAGGACACAATGCATGCCTTCCCTGAGCTGCAAGGCACCAATGATTAGTTCCTACAGCACTCCTGGCCTGGCCCATCTACACTGCCTCCCATCTCATTTCAGCCGCTCCCACTTGTGCCTGTGGGTCTCCCCTGTGTCCCCACTTCCTGGGCCAGCTTCTCCTCTCTCAGAGCAGCTTAAGCACCAGTCCTTGGGACGGCACCCCCGCTGCCCCTCTCCCTGGACAGGCCACTCTCTCTGGGCTCCCAGAACTTCCTTTTTCCTTCATTTTATCTTCAAACAATCTCTTCTTTTTAAGAAAGATTTGAAAGTGTAATATATACACATGAAAGTGTGAGTGAGTGTACAATATGTGAAAAGGGAGGTTCCCCCCTTCCACCAACCCAACTCTCTCCCAGAAGAAATCACTGTCCTGTCCCCCACAGCCCTCACCAGCAGCAGTGAGCACCAGGGTACTGTGGGTACCTTGGGGCAGTGTGGACCCATCCCTGCATCTCCCGGTCTGGCACTGAGCAGGTCCCCGCTTAGCACCATTTGTGTTTGAGGAGGATGAGCGGGGTGCACAGAGTGGACAGGCAGGTCCCCCACTGCAGAGCCTCCCAGGCTCAGGGCCCTGCAGCGCTGGTTCAGGGGCCTGGTGGGTTCCCCTGGATGAGGACCTGAGACCAGAGCGAGGCAGCCACCTGCTGGGGTCAGACCACATATCCCAGAGCAGAAGCAGGTCGCACACACCTGGCTCAGCAAGTGGGATGGGGTGGACTCATCCAGTGTTGAGCACACGCAAGGGTGATGGAGCCCCTGCATCCTCCTGGGCTCAGGGCAGTTCCATCGCCCCAGCTCAGTTCCCTGGAGCAGACCTGGGCTGGACTTCCTAGAAGCTCTGTTCCTTCTGCCTCCCACTGCTCTTGCATGAGCTCTGCTAGAACACACGAGACCCTGAGCAGATGCAGGGGTCACAGGTCACCAGTGTCCTTGGGTGCACATGGTGCCTCAGCACCTGCTTCCTCATCTGCACGGGAGGCAGAGGGGTGGACGCCTCCAGCATGACAATGTGTGAGCTCTGGCTCAACAGATGTGGCACTGCCGTGCAGACGTGGCAAGGCCATGTGGACGTGCCGGGCAACTGCTCTTAGGCCTCCCTGCCTGCCAGTTCCTGAGGCTCTAACCCCATCCCCTGTGGGAATGGTTGGGATAAACAAACACGGTGCCAGGGAAAAATTACTCAATGTGACACTTAATTGATGCAAAACACACAAATTCTGTGGCACACGAGGAATTTACAAGCAGAGGGGCTGACAGGCCTCGGAGGAGGGGCAGGGGATTAATCAGCGAGGCTCAGGCGTGAAATTAGATTCTGAGGGAGAGAAACTGCTTTTCTTTTCGGGAGCACAGGAAGCGCTGTGGCGTGTTCAGCCGGGGCTCGGCATTGTTGGGCCAGAGGGGGATGGGGAGAAGGGTGCTGGGCTCTGAGAAACCCTGAGTGCCAGGCTGGGGGCACCCAGGCACCCGGGGAGGCTGAACAGTGCTTCCCGAAAGACACCCCAGACATGGCTCCGGCCCTAGCTCTGGACTCTGTGACCTGCGGAGCTTGTTCTAGTCTCAGCCTCTCTGGCCCGGGGCTCCTCTTTTATAAAAGCCACCACACACCTTGTCCACAACCGGAGCCCCTGAAAGCACTTGTAGCCGGAAGAAAGCACCCGATGCATGGGGGTTAGTAGCAGGCTGTGTTTTAGGGACACAGGCTGTGTTTTAGGGACGCACACTGTTCTTGCAACTGCCTCCTCTACTTAGGAAAATACAAAACACGGACATTGTCCCCACACCCCATACCTGGGAAATGTAGAAGGAGTAAGAACCAACAGCAATAGCAACAGTACTCCTCCAAGCTGCCTGCAGCAGGACCCTATTTAATTTGCATGACCTTTGGGGTACATTTTGTCACGCCCACCTGAAAGAGGAGGTGGTAGAGGCTTGGAGACCTCATTTCTCTGATGCTGGTTGCACAGCTGGTGTGCAGTGGGGCAAGGCCAGAAGTATGGCTGCTTCATGTCATGGCTCCTTTCCTTCCCTCCCTTTCACTCCATCAATCGCTCTGAGGATGAAGGAGCTTCTGAAGTGGCGATAGCTCCCACCCTCATCTATGCCCACCCACAGCGCTCGGCCCCGTGCATGGGCACCACCTATTTATTCTTCTTGCCTTTGGGCCTGGGATCAGGAGGGGTGGCTATTCCTTGGGGGTGCCCGGGCTCAGACCCCTCGGCCACCAGGTGCCTCCCCCAGATACCCTGCTACCTCTCCCATGCCTGATCTAGCTGCTGGCCCAGAGCTTCTCGCTGGGCAGGGTCATGCCTTTCCAGCTCCAGCCCCAGGGGCTCACGAGGCTCTGGCCACAGAATGAAACATCTCAGCTGAAAGCTGCAGTCCTTGGGACTGCCCCCACTCTCACTCTGGAAGTGGGTCTGAAATGTTGGAGGCTGAGGCCTGACAGGCACTACCACCCCTTTCTCCTCTCCACAGCCTCGCTCCAGATCAGTTGCATTTTTGCCAAGACAAGCAGCTTGCAGACAGCCTGGTCGCATCCCATCCTGTTATAGCAGGGCCCTCCCCTGGCTCCCTTATTCCCTTATCTCCGCTCTCTGCTGCTCCCAGTAGGTCCCTTCCATGCTGTGGGATGTCTTTCTCTCCTGAGTCTGAGCCTCTCCCCTTTGTCTATCTGGGTGCCTTCCTGTTCTCATTTCTGTCTCTCTATATATGGGCTGTGTGTCTGATTCTCTGCCCACCCTCTCCTCACAGCTGGTGGGCCATAAAGACTGAAGGAGAAGGGCTGGCATCTCCTCTAGTTTAACGATTGTCTTTTCTGAGGGAATCTTGTTATTTCTCTACAAAGTGGAGGTGAAATTAGTAGGATAGAGGACTAAACATTTGTACCAGGGAAAGGACAGGCTGCAGAAGGTGGGGTGACTGTGCCTTCCCCACGTTGTGTGGGCACCATGAGGATGAGAGTGAAGCAGCATGCACAGACAAGTCCCTGTGACCCGGATGGAACCAGGACACATTTGGGAATTAAGTGGCCGATCCCTATGTCAGTCCCAAAGATGGAGTCAGGTAGTGCAGCCTCCTTTCCTCACCTTATGACAGCACAGTTCCCTTTGGCATTGGTTAATTCCTACTGTTTATTGAGTATCTACTATGTGCCAGGCATAGGGCCAGGTGCAGGAGACACCAGGAGGCATCAGAGAGCCTGATCTTTGCCCTCCTGGCTCCTGTTCCCTTGGTCTTGCCTATACATGAGAGAAGAACCTGGCAAAAGCCACCTGCTGGCCAGGGCAGTCCTCACCACACCACACCACGTCAGAGGTGCCGGCATCAGAGTGGTCACCCAGTTCAGCGCCTCTTCCAGAGGCCCAGAGAGGTGGCATGATTTGGAGAGTCTGGTCTCCAAACCATCAGGCTGTCCTCCTTCCCAAAGCAGCTCCCATCCCATCTCTTCAAGAATAGAGCTTTTCAAACTGCAGGCTACACGATTAGAAAGTTGTCACTCCCCGGGGGTGAGACCGTAGCAGGCATTTAGGTGAACTGGTTGGGAGAGGATGCAACAGGGAAGGTGAGAGCGCCTGGCCTGCAGGTGGCAGGAATCACCAGTGACTGCGAGGCCCTGAGGAGCACGGCTGGGGGTGGCCCCTGTTCACTCTCTGGCTGAGTGTGCATGTGGGGTTCCTGGCTCCTTCCCTGGGGGTCAGCTGCTGGGAGTCTCTGGGGTCAGAGTGTGAGTTCTGGTAAAGCACTGGCTTCCCTAAGCTCTGCTTTTCTCATCTGTAGAAATAGGAGGAGCAGCACACACCTCACTGGCAAGGTTTGGCGTGCCTGACAAACAGCACAGGAAGGGAAGCACTAGTACCAGGCTTCAGGGAATCTTAGCCTCCTTCCCTCCTTAAGCTGCAGTAATCACTCCAGAAGAATCCTTTATTTAATGTGGACATATTTGTGTTCACAAATACGCTTCTGCCTACTTTCAAATGTTGTGAGGTGGGGTACCACAAAAAATGTACATGTACTTATAAATAGATAAAATAAAATCTTAAGAAATACTGAGAGATAGAAGGAAAATAAAAAAGCTCCCTAATCCAACTAATCTAATGAAATCTAAGCATTGTTATGGTTGAGGATCAGATTTTATCTATAAGCTTCTCAGCAGTGAAGGCAAAGGTGAGGTGGGGCGGGGTGGGGGTTGGTAGTGGAGGGGTTGCTCCAGTAACTCTCATTGTTTGCCAAATAGTGATACAGTTCCTCAGGAGAGTGGGCCTTCCTCAGGTATAGACTCCTATATATAATTTATCTTTTGCATCCTTATATGAAGGGCACTCCAAAACAAACTGGGCAAGGTTTGCCTCAGTGGTTCCAGACCAGTCCTTTAACCTTCTCTGAGTTTCTCTGATCCATGGTGTGGATATGCCTAGTCTCAGGGATGGGCTAAGGTGCCCTTCCTCCTCTCCTGCTTACCCTCCCGCCCTGCCCCACACCCCGACCTACCTGTCACAGAAAGGCGGGCCCCATTGCTCTGCCGGGTCTCCCCGCTGTACTTGTGCTTGGTGATGCAGCGGTAGGTGGAGAGGGCATCCTCCTTCTGCACGTCGGAAATGTACAGCCCTCCATGGAAAGTAATAAAAAACCTGTTTTCTGGAGACACAAGCAGGATGTGGCCCATTACTCCCCCATCTGAGCAAACACCAGAAACACCAGAAGCAGCAGCTAGTCTCCCTCCCCCCCCCCCCCCCCGGGCCCCGCTACTGCCCAGAGAGAGTAAGGGAAGGGGAAAAGGGTGAAGTTGGTACAGGCTCAAAGGCAGGGTAGTAGTTCCAATAGATGAGGAGTCTCTATATGCAAACAAACAGAAGTCACAGTAATTGTTCCTTTAAGTGTAAACGCCTCCACCTCTGGGTTTTACAGAAAGACATGGGACTTGAGAGTCAGAGGAGATCTGGGTTCCAGTATGACCTTTCCTTTGATTGGCTGTGTGACCTTGAGAAAATTACTTAACCTCTCTGAGCCTTATCTGTACAAGGAGGTGCAAATGATACTTCATACAGTGGCTTGAAAGATTAAAAAATAACCAAGTGTCTGGTACAAGGTAAGTGCTCATTTGGTGAACAAAAGTCCTCATCTATCTTACTCTTTGCAAGAGCTTGCAAAGAAAGGTCTTTCATATGCACTGCGTTTTTGTTCTTACACCTGCCAGAGATGTCTTCTCCATTGTCAGGACACAGCCCTAAGTGGACGGGACTCAGGCCTTCGGGCTCCAGCTCTCCCTCTACATTGAACTAAACACAGGCCTGATCCTCTTCTCACAATTTCCAGGGTTTTAACTGGAAATTAGAACTGGAGGAGTCAAAGCTGCTTTTATTAGTAAAAGGGGAGCCTGTGAACCTGAGAGTTGGGGAGGGGCTTGCATTTATTTGGCTTTGGGCTTGCTTAGCTCAGGTCCATGTTCTCCCACCCTAGACCCAGCCAGACAGAGACTGAGCACTAACTCTGCCACTCTCTGGGGCCCCTACCTCTTGGCCAGGTGGGCAGGGGAAACCCCCACTGCCATGGGAAAGGGCAATGCCCACAGGTGCTCCCCCTGGACAGCCAGGGCCCTAGGACCAGGAACACTGGCTCCTGGGATTTTAGGCGAGGAAGGCGTGCTGTGGTGTTGGTGGCGGGGAACTGGAGTTTCTATAGTAACAAGCAGCTGCTGCATATGATGTTTCACATCCTTCATTGTCCTCATTCCCCCTCCTCCCTGCTTGTGCATATTTAATTGCAGTAACATTTCCAGACACAGTGCCCGCCTCCTGAAACAAAGGAGCCTGGAGCTGCAGGGGAAGGAGAAAATGGGGTATTATGTTGATCCCTGGGGGGCACGTGTGCAGAGAGTCAGTGATGGGCCTGCTGGGAAGGGGGAGCCAGAGGCCTGTGGAGGAAGCAGCACAGTGAGAGGGGGAAGCGGCCAGCCAGCCAGTGAGGGGTCTGAGGTCCAGGACTCGTCATATTGCTGGCTCTGGCAGAACTTCCTGGTGGCCTGGCAGCTCACCCTCCTCACCCATGTGAGACCAGCCACCCCTGGGATGGTGGGGAAGCCTCCATTCCACAACTTGGCTCCTCCTCCTCGGGGCAGGCTGATCTAGCTGCAGGATAGAGGGCGGAGGGCGTGGCAGCCAGGCCTCTGCCAGCCCTCTAGCCTGAGGCAATTTAGAAATGTGTGTCAGGGACCATTTAAAAAAAATATATTTTTATTGATTTCAGAGAGGAAGGGAGAGGGAGAGAGAAACATCAATGGAGACAGAATCATTGATCAGCTGCCTCTTGTACTCCCCCTACTGGGGATTGAGCCCACAACCATAAAGGATTGAAATGAGTGTCTTTGTGAGGTAGTGAGTTTCGTGTCATCAGGGGTATTTGAATAGAGGCTGCAAAAACACTTGGCATAGAGGACTTACATCTAGAGAGAAATTAATTAGACCATCTATAAGCCTACCCCCCCCCCCAGCAATTCATAAATCCCTAACTCAAAAAATGGCAGAGTTGCGAGACCCCTTGGCATCGATGACGGCAGTGTTTGAAAATCAGTGTGCGTGCCCTCATTCCCCCCAGGGCCTTTACTTGTGATGATTCTTTCTGTGCCCGAAATGCTCTTTCCTTGGCTCACTCCTGGCCTCGTTCAGGTCTACACTCAAAGGCCAGGAGTTGGCCTTTGAAGAGCCACCTCCTGAAATAGAACCTTAAGAGCATTCATCTCTGGTAAAAACTGCTGTTTGACCTGGAAGCTCACATAAAGCCATGCCACATCACAAAGGTTATTCTCCTGTGCCTGAGGACCAGAACCATAAGAGATTGATCCCTGTTGACTCAGTGGCTCCAGGAGTTGAGACTGAAGATGACCTTTAGAGATGATTTACTTTCCTCATTTTTACAATTTGCTTTCACAAGATAGGTCCACATTTCAATGTCTAGCAGGGGCTGGTGGGGAGATAAGGAGCAGTCAACAGGAACCATTGCAGCACACTGAAACCCACCCACCCCCTCCGCGGCTGTTTGTGGATTTTAGAACAAGGAAAAAAGAAAAATGTGGTTTGGATCTTTAAAAGGGGCTGCGTACCCCTGAGACAGCACAGTCGTGAGTGTGTGGACTCCACCTGCGTGTGGTGCCCTCGCGGCTGTCACTGGCTGGCCAGCTCAATAAATCCTTGCTTGCTTATTCCCAACTTAGCAGCCTCCGTGGTCATTTACAACTGGCTGGGGAAGTCATCCCGTTATACCTCCAATGGGGTTAGACAGCCGGACCTCCAGCCTGGAGTCCTGTCCTGTAGTATCCCTTATCCTGAGGGCTCTCTCCTGCTCCAACCACCACTGTCACACTGCAATGCTTTGGGCCACTGTGATCCTTGTCCTGGTCCCCCTGCTCAGCTGAGTCCAGGCTGAGACATTAAAGCAAGACTGATGGTTTGGAGCCGGCAAAAGGGATGCAAACACAGATGATTACAGGAGCAGGGCAGTCTGGAGCACGGACTGTGGCTGACCCATCTTCAGAGGGAGGCCTTGCAGTGAGTGAACCCACACTTCCCAGGAGCCCTTCAAACATGAGAAGTCCCAGGGCAACTGGGCCCAGGGAGAAGGGCAACTTCTGAAGCGTGCCTGAGCCTGGCCTTCCCTTGTCCCTCACAGGGGGACCCGACCACAGTGGTCACTGGTCCAGGATGGATCCCATTCGAATCCCAGGGCATGTGGTACGGTGGAGCCAGGGGCATACTGCCTGCTATGGACAGAGACATCCTGACCCTGAGCTGCCTAACCCAGATGCCCCCTCTTCTGCCTCCTCTTCCTCCCCCTCCCGTGGCCCCAGCAGGCCCCAGAGGGTGTGGAGCAAGGAGGGGAGGGGAAGAATGAATGGAGTGTTGCCTGGAGCCCAGGCTTGGGCCAGGGCAGAAAAGCCACTCAGTCCCTTTTGGAAGGGAAAAGATCCTAACTTGTCACGATCCAGGTCTGTTTCCCTCGGCGGCCTTGAGATGCCAGCCTCTGAGCGCCCTGACTGGTCCCCAGGGAACTCCCGATTCCAAGAGAGAAATTGCAATCCATACCGGTTACCATTACTGCTCTGTCCATACAGACATAGCCTGCGAATGAGACTAGCGAGCAGACTGCCCCATCAGCAGGCTGCCCTCTCTCCTAGGCCCTGGGAGCGTGGTGCGGGGCAGGGCGGGCTGGGTGAGCAATACCTCTGGGCTAGAAGGAATGAGCCCTGTCTGGGGCCCAGCACCTGGGCAGCTGGCAGGGAGCACCTGCCTTCCCTTCCTTCTGGGTGCTCCTGCTGCTCCGAGGGCCTGGGACACACGACAGCCCGTTTTGAAGAGCCCCAGGAAAACCCAGGCGTCCTTCCTGCCCTTGGATTCTGGACCCCAGGACTGAAAGGCTCCACCCAGACCCCAAGAACAGACTTGTGGTGCAGTGGATAGGACACAGCGTGGGAGTTAGGAGCTGGGGTTCACGTCCAATTCTGGTGCTGGCTGCCTGGAAGCCCTAGATTTTCCTGCTAAGGGCTGACTTGTGTCCCCCCCTCCCCCCAATTCATATGCTAAAGCCTTCACCCTCATGGTGGCTGTATTGGGAGATGGAGCTAACTAAGATGAAATGAGGTTATAAGGGTGAGGCCCTGACCCACCAGGACCTGTGTTCTTATAGGAAGAGACCCAATGAGGCGTGGGCACAGTGGGAGGGCGTGTGAGGACAGTGGTAAGGAGAGGCAGAAAAAGCACTCCTGCTGGCACCCCCATCATGGACTCAGCCTCCAGAACTACCATTGTCCAGGACCCTAGCCTGGCATTTTGTGACCCAGGCATCTGCCCTGCCAGGTAAGTCCTGGCATTTTATTGCGTAGCTCCAGAAAACAGCTCCTCGCTCAGGCATGCTTGCCCAGGGACTCTCTGATGCTCAGAGTCTGGGGTTGGGCCCTGTGCTCTGGAGAACTGGGATGAGGCCCTGGCTGGTTCCTCTCAGCGCACAGAACATCAGCTTGTGTACAAAAGAGTCCCAGGTTCAATTCTGGTCAAGGGCATGCACCTTGGGCTCGGAAAGGAGGCAACCAATGGATGTGTTTCTCTCACATCGATGTTTCTCTCTGTCTTTCCCTCTCTCTTCCACACTCCCTAAAATTCAGTGGGAAAATATCCTCGGGTGACGATTAGAAAACAAAATAACAAAGAATTGAGGTGAGGACTTTGAGGTGGAAGCAGGGAGGACAGGTGAGCTGACCCTGATGTCAGCAGGTGCACTATGAGGTTGCACTCCCAGAGAGGGAGGTGGAGACTGAACCCAGACCTGCAGTGGGTAAGGACTGGGTGCAGGAGGCATTGCTCAGGAACGAGGTGGGCAGGAAGCCAGTCCTGGGCATGTGCCTGCGTCCAGGCAGAGCCCCATCTATGCTGGCTCTCAAACTTCGAATGCAACCCAGCCCTGCGTGTGGTACTCGGGACACGAGAAGCAGAGGGTCATGGCTGATCTGGGTCACACATAGCACCAATGTCAGGAGAAGCTTCTGCCTGGCTCACTGCTCTTTCCCTTGGAACTGAAGTCAGGCAGAGCCTACCCATCTGGGCTCTGAGGATAAAGCAGGGATGGGAGGGGGCCTTGGCTACAGAAGCTGATTGGGGGCACACAGAACCAGAAGCTATGCCCAGTCCCTGGCTGGTGGGGAGAGTGAGGGCAGTGCTATCGCTGGGGCTTGAGCGTCATCTGTGGCACCCTCTCGTGGCAGCTAAAGACCTCAGGGCGGAACACTCTCCATGTGACAGGTGGCAGCTCCCCCACCTGCTTTCTGCACAAGGTTCTTTAGGGGCCTGGGAAGCACTATGATCTCCACTTCACCTTCAAAGTACAAGGTGGGCCTGGGGCTTGGTAGGCCAGGCTGTGATGGGCACAGTGCACCACATGTGCTGCCGGGATTCTTGGGGGGATAGCCACCTCCAGAGGTGAGAAGGCAAGTGGCTAAAGTAGACTGGAACCTGTGGTGATGCCCTTTAGGAGAGAGTAGCCAGGCCTTGTCTTTCTCTGCGCTCCGTGCTTTACAGATCCTCCAGAGGCTCCACCAAGGCTCTGTGCCCGCTGTTTCCTGTGAGAATGACATGAGTTGATGCGTGTGCCCTATGCAGCGCCTGGCACGTGATGGGTGGTCAGTGAGTAGTTGGTAAGTGACAATGAATTAGTGATTAGATGAATGTGTGCCTCTGGTAAGGGGGGCTCAGAACTTGATCTGGGCCTTAGCCTCCAAGTGCAAGTTCTGCTCATGCTGACACCACTTCCCCACTGCAGTGGAGGGAGTGCGTGGGGCACAGGAAGGAGCCCAGAGGGTGTGGGGCACACGCAGGTAGGAGCCAGGCTTGCTGCCATGCTTCAAGACTGACAGCTTCCGGTAGCTGAGCTCCGGAGGGGTCAGCACTGCCTCTGGAGTGTCCCGGGAGCTGGAGGACCCTGGGGTGTGAAGCTGAAATGTGACCGGGAGGAGAACCCGCAGGGGTTGTGGTGCAGAAACAGCGGCTCCTACCCTCTCCAGAACCATTTTCTCTAAACACATCGCTCCTTCTCTCCCTGGGGATTAGCACACATCTCTCATTCTCCTGGTGCAACAAGATTTTATTTCTAATTATGCTGTAATAAAATGGAGAGCTCCCAGCTCCCTTTCAAATGACTTGTACACACACTGCCGATTGGATCCTCCTCGGCCCCATTGTAATAGCATTTCCCTGACAGTCATTAGACATGCATGAGAGGGGCCCTTTAAGAATAGGATTGCATTTAAATGGATTTGCTGAGAGAGGAAGATAAAAAAAAAAAGACAGGCAAGGGGGAGGGGAAGAGAAGTCTGTTGAACAAACTATGAAAAAAAGAGGCCATAATAGCAGCGCACTGAAATAGCCTCTTCCTCAGTCCTCCCCCCTGCATGTGGAGGGCCCAGCAAGGGCAGCACCTCCTGCCTCTCTCCTCCCCGCATGCTGCCCGTTGGGGGGCTTCAGAGCTCTTCACCCCTGTGTCAGAAGCTCAGGGTGCGATAGAAATCACTGTTATTACAATTTGGGAAGCTGCTTGGCTTTGACAGAGCACCCATACCCAGTGGGGGCAAGGCCCTGGGTCCATGATGCTTGCCCGCCTGCCTGGCACTCAGCTTTGAGGCCTGGCCCCATCCTTCTGCTCGTCTCCCTAAGGGACCCTACCCCAAGGAGGAGAAGATCCATGATGACCCCAGAGCCCAGCCCAATTCCTGCTAAGCTTCCGCCTCTCCCCCACTACAGTGGGCAGATTCCTCAGGCTCCCTGTGTGAACCACAAAGGGCCTGTGTCAGTAGCCTACCTACAAGGCGTCCGTATCCACCTGCCATCTCATTTAATTCATTCCCCACTGAAATGGACATTAATTATATCACATCTCATGGCTTCCCGTTTTTCTCAGGACAAAGACTCAAATTCTTAAGAGCAGGCGAAGCTCGCCTTTTTTTCCTGGCCCAGCAGCCCCTCTCTGTCCCCTTCCTCTCCCTAAGCCTTCCAGGCTGCTCTGGCCCCTTCCATTTCCTCCTTCTCAAAGCTCACACTCCTGCCTGTGAGAGAAACCCCCACCAGTGTCTCTCTCTTGCCTTTTCCCCGGCACATGTGTCATAGCTACGCCGTGCACAGAAGCCTATATCCAGTCCCCAAAGGCCTGGCGTTGATCTTAGACAATGAGCCCGGGTTGGGGGTCCTGGCCTGGCTCAGGGCCCCGCCCCCACTCTGTTCCCAAGGCTCAGCGCAGTGGCATGGATGCCAGGCATTGCAGGCCACCCCGCTGACTTCTTGGTCTACATCTGCTGCAGCCTGGTGGGGTGGGCGGTTTTTCCTGCCCTCTGACAGGGAGGAAGCTGAGAATTAGACAGCTCAGAGCCATTTGCCTCAAACCACAAAGCCGGAGCAGTCTCGGGCCAAAGCACTTTGCTCTGTGATTTCCTTCCTCTAGAACAGTGGTTCTCAACCTTCCTAAGGCTGAGACCCTTGCATACAGTTCCTCATGTGGTGGTGACCCCCAACCATGAAATTTTGCTACTGTTATGCATCGTGATGTAAATATCTGCATTTCCCGATGGTCTTAGACGACCCCTGTGAAAGGGTCGTTCCACCCCAAAGAGGTCTCGACCTACAGGTTGAGAACTGCTGCTCTGGAAGGCCTCCGAGAGGAACTAGCACACCCTCCTTCTCTAGTGGCCCCACCTGTGCAGCTGGAAGGGCCTCAGGCTCACATTTGGATTGTTTCTGCCCAGTCCACCCTAACTCCCTCTCGGATTCCCTAGAAGAATCAAGTCCCTTAAAGTTACCACGTCTCACGCTTCTGAACCCAGTGACCCCTGACACTGTGACCAGGCTATGAGGGTCCAGCCTCCATGTCTGTCAAGTGGTAACTGTGTCCAGGGAGCCACCAGAGAAGCGGGCCCCACTTCTTCCCATTCCTTCCTGTGGTGTTTCTAGCGACACTGGGTGAGTACAGGAATGAGAACGCTGTTCCCAGCATCCCAGGAGGGGCCGTGACCCCTCAAAGCACCTGATATGGCTATGGAGACCCTCACTCTGTCCTTCTGTTTGCCTTCTAATGTGTCACCTTTCCACCCAGAGGTCTGCCCTACTCAGAGGCCTCCAGGGCCCACAAGCTGTTCCCAGGACGAGTGGCCACAGCCCCCAAATGCCAGGAGCAACCGCAGGCCCATCTGCCTCGCCGCTCAGCCTCCAGCACAGCTGATGGCCCAGTGCGTGCTGGTGGGTGAGACCGGGGTCTCCATGAGGGCAAGGCTGTCCGCCTGCTCAGGCTCTGGGCTTAGTTTTGGGCACAGTTCCTGCCTGTGGGGGTCAGGACATGCTGGTGGATTGAAGGGATGAAGGGCTGTGTGAAGGGAGTTCAGCCTTTCTCCTCAGGTGAGCACTTGGCTCTAAAGTCAGACTTTAAAGTTTGACTCAGGTTCCCCAACCTCTCTGACTTAGTTTCCTCATCTAAACATTGAGCTAAGAATACACCAAACACACAGATTGGCAGTTGTCACAAAGCCACATCCTGGTCCGGTGCTCGCACAGTGCCTGCTTATAACATGGTAGCCTTCGCTGCTGTCACTCAACCTGCCCAAAAGCTGGGAGGGACCCTCAGCCGCTGTCCTAGATTTCCCCTCGTAGAGCCTTAAAACCCGCTCAGGCTGCTCAGGAAGCAGAGGCAGCTCCACTTGGAACATTGACCTCTTTTACTTGCAGGCAAATCAGAGGGACTGGATGGCACATGGGCAATGCCAGCGGGGAGTTTCCAGGGGAAGGCCAACAACCTGTGTCTGTCAGCACGCCAACGAGGCTGATGAGCGAGATGATGTGACTACACCGCTCTGCCCAGCCCCAGCCCCAGTGATCTAGGCCCATTCACCCCACCCCCTCCTCCAGCACTGTGCAATCTTAGCCCCTCCCCTCCCTTTCCCTCCTCTTCAGGAGCCTCCTCCCTCCCTCTGTCCAGCAGGCTGGCATCTCTTTACCCCCAGCTTGTGGTATCTGGACCCTTAACCCTGCTTTCATGATGCACTTACTTTATTATTGAATTAAAAATGTACTGGTGGCTCGTCTTCCTTGGTGGCACCGTTACCCCCATCTTACAGATGAAGAACCAGCTCGGGGGTTTGGAAACTTGCTCAAAGTCATGGCGCTGGAAAACAGCACAGGTGGGACTTGAGCCCAGATGATCTTACTCCACAGGGAGGCCTCAGCCCCCTGTGGAGGTTGCAGGCTGGAAGCCCCAGGTCTGGTGATGGACAGAGCTGTTGACAATGGCCTCTCCCAGGCAAAGAGAATTCACTGAGAAGTGCAGGGACATGCCTCCCCCTGGCTAAGCCAGGGGGGCTTCATCGCTGATTACACTGTAGTCTGTGTATTTGTATTCCGAGTGGTGACAGTGGTGCATCTGGAGCCATGTCCTCTCAGCAAGTGCTGGCCCCGCCTGCTTGCTGGGCACCACTGCTCCCACCCTGCCCAGCTCCACCTCACACAGCGCTTGGAGTTTGGGGCTCATCACCAGAGGACAGTCAGTTTCCTATCGCTTACTCTCCCATGTTTTCCATGCAATGGATCCCAGAGCCATGTCCAGGTTAACCTGAGGTAGCCGGGCTCCCCTCGTCCAAGCCACAGTGCCCCTTTGTCCTGGGCAAGTCCCTCCTCCAGGCACCGTGCCCTGCATCTTCCTTCTCCTTGGCACTGCCCCGAGGAGTCCAAGCTGCCCTGAGTCCAACCTGCTGTCTGGCAGGACCCCTAGCCCTCGGCCCTAATGAAGGGGCACAGGACAGGTGAGTCACTCCTTTTCCTTCTGCCTCTTTTTAGGGCTAAACTTAAATGCTGAGCTTTCTTTTAAATAAGGCTTTAGGCTGAAGGGGCCATAAAATTTCCTCTGGTCTGGTGCTCAGATATCAGCATAACTCCCCAAAGATGTGTGAAGAGAAAAATAATTGGGGAGGACAAAGGTTAGAGGGAATCTGCACCAGGGAAGGATGAGGGGATATAACTCAGGGTTGAAACAAGAATTTCTTGGTAAATTCCAAGAATGAATATTCCCTTTCCCCACTAAATCGTGTCTTGAGAAAATAGAGAAGGAAAATAGCATTAATTGAGGACCTACTATGTGTCTGCTACTATATTCTATGCATTACCACAACTTTGCCAGATGAGTATTATCATCCCCAATGTACAAACGAGAAAACTGATGCTCAGAGGATTGGGCAAATTGTTGTCTATGTCACAGACCAGGAAGGGAACCCAGGTCTTATCTACTTATCCACTGTGCCAAGCTAGCCTGCATTCACCTCTCTAGAGTTTCTGGGGAGTGTATGTGTGTGTGTGTGTGTGTGTGTGTGTGTGTGTGTGTGTGTTACGTGTTATATGTGCATTGTGTGTATATATGCGTTATGTGTATGTGTGCATATCTCTGTTGTGTGTGTTGTATGTGTGCATACATGTGTTGTGTGCATATGTGTTGTATGTGTTGTATGTATATATGTGTTGTGTGTGTGTGTGTGTGTGTGTGTGTGTGTGTGAGTGAGTTGTGTGTAGGGGGAGAAAGGAAAGAGAAGGAATGGGCTGGGGCATCCATTTATCCTTCTGCTTTCTAAGCTCCAGCTGTAGATCAGCCTCATTGGTCAATATGTTAGAGGTAGCTGCTGCCCCAGAACTGGAAGCTGAGAGGGACAGGTGTAGGGATGAGAGGGTGTAACAGTCCCAGAAAATTAGGGCGTGGTTGACACTGGAGGAGACAGCTAGTGAGTGCCTTGGTGGTCAGCAGCTGTGGGGCTTCCTGCATATCAGCAGGCATAGGATCCAAGAACAAGTAGGAAGGAGTGTCCCCCAGGGTGGTCTGGTGCCTCAGATATCAGCAGAAAATTACAGGATCTGAGACAGGAGTTTATAGAATGAGGGGAGGGAACGAGAGCTTTCCATGACTAATCCTGTTAAGAAGACAATTTCTTATCAAACTCATTATGCCTTTGAGAGGAGAGAGCAAGAGGGAAGCAGAGGTGGGGGAGAGGGCCGTGGAGTGGTTAGCCCTAGAGAAGGGAGGAGATGGGTGGGAGCTGTGGTAACAAAGCCTATGGTGGCGTGTGAGTGGCTAGGGTTGAAGGAATAGACTTTGCCTATCTCTGCCCCCCTCATGGGGAGGCCAGCGGTAAAAGCTCCCTGAAAGCCAGTTCTCCACTGGGTTTCTGGGAGCACCATCCGGGCACTGACAGTGTCTGAGCCACAGGTGCCAGGGAGGGTGCACTTTAGTCCATCTTGTCCCATCTTCTGTGGATCTAAGAGGACCATCCACTCTCTGCATAGGTACCAAGAATAGTCCAGAGCATGGGCTGAAGGCCAGACACAACGTCCCCTGGGCCGGTACTTGAGCCTGTGAGCAGGCTCTAGGAGGGGTTGGTACTTGAGGTCGCCTTCAGGAATGGGTGGGGTTTGGACAGATGAAGAGAAGTCTGGATGCTAGGAAGACTGGGAGGAGGGTTCGAGGGCAGCTGTCTTGCAAAAACAGCCAAGAAAACACCTAGGCCTCCTCACTGTGGCTTTTGTTCACGCATTTGCCTCAAAGTGGGCTCATTTTAAACATAAGAGGAGAGCAAGGGATACGCGTTACACTGCTTCCCGAAAAGATGAGCTATGACAGGAGGGCAGGGAGTAACCATACGACAGGTGACAGGGGCTGGGCTAGGCCTGTGCACTTGGCAATCCAGGTCAGGATGGGGAAGTGACTGAAGAAATGGAGAGTGTGTTTGCATGCTGCTCAGCACCTGTGCCAGATGCCAGGCTAAAGTGGTGTTCAAGACTGAGCAAGGTGCATGGTGCCGAGGGAACTTGTGCAGCAAGCCAAGGACAGTTCTTCAGGTTCAAGGTCAAGGAATCTGCATACATCAAATCAAGTCAGGCCATAAATGCCGGTGGTGCAGCTGCTAGGGGCACCCAGGTGTACTGGTGGCGGCCAGAAGGGCCACCCACCTCAGCGAATTTTCAGTGTCAACCCAACTGGTCTCTTTTGGGACAAGATGCTTGTTAAACATCATGTGCGTGAGAAGAAAGAGGGAGCCTGGTTCAGAGCTTCAGAGGACCGACCCACACTCCTGTCTCAGAAACATCCTTGGGCAGTAGCTTCACCACCCAGGAGCCCTTGGGCTTAGGAGCAAATGGGCTGGTTCACAGCCTTTGCCAGTGGGAGCTGCTCTACTCCATGTAGAAATGCTCTGGGCTCCAACCACTTTGGGAAGGCTGTACTATTCTGATAGTTATTTTTATTCGCCTGGCAGTGCTTTTGCTTCAACGTGCCAAGTACTGGAACTATACTATTCTGGCTTTGGGTGTTTACCCCTGTCCCCTTACCCCTCTGCCCAGGAAGCCCTTCCCTAGATCTATGTCTTTCACTTAGCAGCTTCTTCAGGTCTTTGCCAGGCCCCACCTTCTCAGCGAGGCTGCCCGCTCATGATCAATGCTGCGCTGTGCCTCCTGCCTGTCCTCCTCACCCCATTGCCTGCTTTGTTCCTCCTTGGCACTATGTACATAGTGTACCATTCACTTATTTATTATGGTGGTTGTTTAATGTCTGTCTCTTTCCACTAGTATATATGCCACGCAAGACTAGACCTCTCTATTACACTCACGGATCCATCCTCAGATTCTGGACCAGTATCTGCAACATAGAAAGGGCTCTCTATGTAGGAAACTAAATAGCTCCATTATGCTCACATATCCTGGAGTTAGGCCCATTGTTTCACCTTGTTGGTGGCCCTCAGGTGCTGCTTCCCTCACGCCAAGCACTGCTGGTAGTACGCTGTTTTGACCTTGGGCCCAGGTGTGCCTGGTCACAGCGCGTACCCTCTGGGTGACAGATGCATAACTGAGCACACTCAGAACTTGGCCGCTGGAAGGCTGGGTTGTGGTGTGTCCAGATCTTAGCTAGTCCAGACCCTGTCCTCCAAGTGCCAGAGCCTGATACTGTAGAAGAGCAGGTTTAGTCTATGAGGTGGATGGATGCTTCTGGGAGAAGTGTCTCCCCCCACCCCGTCACTATTATCTTCACAACAAGGTCGGGGCAGAGGACTGGTGGCCTGACTCAGGATCTTAGACCTCATGACATTTTTGAGCACTTGCTATGGGTCAGGCACTTCATGTGGATTATCTCATTTTATCCTTCCACCTAATCTGTATCCTATCATCATCATCATCATCATCACCATCATCACCATAAACACCATCACCATCATTACTATGATGACTATTGCCATCATCATTATTACCATCATCATCACTATCATCATCACCACCATCACCATCACCGTCATCACCACCATCACCATCATCATCACCATTACCATTGTCATGACCATCACAATCACCACCGTCATCATTATTATCCTCACCATCACGATCACCTCTGTTTTATAGCTGAAGGAACTGAGGTCTGTAGAGTCATCTGTGTAGTTAGGGAGCTGGCAAAGCTAAGGAGTCAGAAGCAGGTTATCTCCAGCCCACTCACACATTACAGAGACAGAATATGAGGTCAAGTCTGTTGAGTCCCATCCTATATTCCTTCTATCACACCAAACTACTGCCCTTAGTTCATTCTGTTTTAATTTTGCTAAGCAGAAGGTCAGGAAGACTTCCAGGAGATGGTGACATTTGAACTAAGTCATTGTGGCCCAGATAATGTTATCAGCCAAGTTTCCTTTTCCTATAGGCTAAAAATAAAGCTATAGTTCCTACCACCCAGAAGGGCCTGTATGACCAAATTCTGACACGCTGATGGGAATAACATGGTGCACCCACTCCACACTCACTGACTCTTCTCCCTGCCCTGGCCACATGACTGGCATCTAGGGCAGGGCTCTGAGAGCCCAATAGAAGAAGAGCTGTGCCCCCAACAAACTCACTGGGGTAGAAATACCCTTGTAAGGTACCACGTTATTGAGGTTTTGGAGCTGCTTATCACAGCAGATTGCTTACCCTGGCTAACACAGCCTCATTTGAGGAGGTGTTTACAGGTGAAGAACTTGGGGGAAGGATTTTCTGAGAAGTGAGAAATGCTTGGCAAACTCTATGGCATATGATGGGAATTTTCAAGTTGGCACTTTTCATGGGAGGTGGTGGGAAATGAGCTAGGCTGGTGGGGGCCAGCCTTACATGCCACTCTAGAGGTGATGTGATGCTGCCAGGATTCATTTCAAAGGCTGATGCATTTAACTGAGTTTTAGAGGGATCATTCCAGTGGTGTGTTTCCTCAAATCCTTTCCCAGGAATTCTGATCTGAGAGGTGCTCATAGAAAAGGCAGTTCTGCTTCTCTGTAGACACTCACACAGCACGTCAGCACATCCATGCTTCCCTGCCTTCGCTGGCTTACTATCTTCACGCACTCACCACCATTTGAAGCTCTCATTCTGTCTTAGATTCCACCTATTCTCAACAGCAAGGTGAGTATCTGGCACCCAATACAATTTTAGTGACTGAGAAATGCAAGGCTCTGAGAAGTACTGCAGTCAAAGGCTTTGTTTACGGCCTTTGTATGCAAGACCTATTAACATTTCCCTTGACGATCACTCTTTGCAAGTGCTGTTCCAGTGGCCAGTGGCAGATGGCATAGCTCTTTACTGACTGTGCCTACGGAATCCAATGGCCACTGAGGGCCATGACCCTTCATGGTGTTGAGGGTGAGTGATTCAACTAAAATGCAAGGCTATGGCAGCTGGAACCTGGTGCTGAGCCTTGCTTCCTGGAGAGCTGAGAGCAGGATTAGGTCTCCTGCTCCCGCCAGTCTGGCTCCACTCCAACTGCCAGGCCAGCTTCCCACACATGGCAGCTGAGCGCAGATGCTAAGCTTTAAGGATTAATGCTGGCCCTGTGCAGAACCCGGCTCTCACATCGAGTGATTTTCAGTTGGGCACCAGGAGCCCAGGCAAATAAGTTAATGAAATCCATGCCTCCTTATGAGGAAGCAGCAAGGTCCAAAGACCAGTGCTTGGTGGGGCCGGCAGGGAGACAAGTGCCCTGAGGGCCTCACTGTGCCCACCTCTGTCTGCACCAGTTCAGACTGTCGTGGGACTTAGGAGCTCCCCCTTGGCTGGTAGCAGAGAATCTGAGAGCAAGAGGGGCTTTGGAAAGCATCCTCATCTTTGCAGTCATTGAAAACATTTATTGAGCAGCTATTATGTGCCAAATAGTGACAGAGTACTCTCAACAATCCTACAGGTAGGCATTATTGTCCATATTTGACAATAATATGAGACCACTGAAGCTCAAAGAGAGAGATTTTCCCAAGATCCTGGAATGAGTGAGTGAGTAAATGGAAGAGGGAACAATTCTTTGGACTCTCTGCCAAATGCTCTTTCCCAGTGGTGGCTTCCTGGAGCCTTAGCCCCTGCCATTCTGTTCTGCTGTGACCCAGGCATTGCCAGGTGAAGGCTTGGCTCTGTAGCCCAGGAAGATGTCTTTTTTCCTGTACAGACAAGCTAGTTGAGAGAAGGCAGCCGAGGAAGGATGGGCCCAGACTCTGGGTCCAGGTCCTTACCCTGAGCGCCTCTCACCCTCCTCAGCTGTGTGCTCTTGCCTTCCTCTTCAAATAAATAAATTCTCACAGTAGCTGTTTGTAATTTTCACAGGGCTCCTCAGCTGTAGCCTTGCTGGGTTTTCAGCCTCCTGAAGATGAAGTGCAGGGGCTGAGAGGAGAGCTGTGATGTGCCCCAGTCCCCAGGCTGAGGGGGAGCCAAAGACATTGAGGTTCCTGACCTTTGATCTGTCATCTTATTGCCATTGTTACCAAAGGGGGTACCACTGTGCAATGTGGTCCTTGGCAAGGCCTCAGCCTCCCTTCCCATCCTGTTCTCAGTCAGGGCCTTCTTGCTTGTCTGCATTTGGCCATGGGGTATGTGCTTAGTTTACTCCTGGCTCTCTTTCCCACCTGACACCAGTGATGGGCACTTCGAAGGTACTCAGTACTGACTGCAGGTGAATTATTAGGAAGGTCAATATCCAGGGAAATGTGCCTTGCAAAGAGCTGGTCTTTAAAATTCAGACTGAAGGTGGTCCTTGTGCTGAGGCCCTCTCCCACAAGGCACACAGACCCCACCTTTCCTGGGCCAGTCACACCCCTGCATACAGCATACACCTGGGAGATGCACTAACCCACACTCAGTACTCCCACCCTATAGAATCAGCTGCCTGTGCTCATGGTGTAGACTTTCTCGAGGGCTCTTGAGAAAGTCCAGGTGGACTCGGGGTATCAGAGGCTGAGTTATGTGGCTCTGTGGTGGAGGCCATCACTCCCCATCCCACCCAACTGCCACCATACCCTATTGGACACCCACAAGCCACACCATCCTGTCTCCCAGTGGCCCTACTCTGTCGAGCTCACATCTGCAGAGGAGGCAGCTGGCTGTGGCCAGCCTAGCTGCTGGTGCAAATTTCCTTGGAATGCCCTTTGAGGTCTGGGCAGATCTGGGAAGAGACTGAGTTGTGTGACTCTAGGGTGGGGACCATTTCCCCTTGCACACTTACTGACCCTGGGCAGAGCCCTCCCTTCACATGTCTTAATCTTGGTCTGTTTAAACCCGATGAACTCTGCTGGACTTTCCCTGATATTTCCCTGAGACCAGCCCACCATGAAGGCCAGCAGGCCCAAGCAGGGACAGCTAGACTGGTGCACCCTGGGACTTTTGCTGAGTAGCCTCAGCCCAGCAAGGCACTGAGTTTGAATATGTATCCGTCTGGTGAACACCACTCAGCCCCACTCGTGGGCTCGCTGAGAATAACCTCACACAGCACATGTACCACCAGACACTGAGCCTAATTGGTAGCTGCAGGCACAGGCAGATCTCAACCACCCCTAGACTTGGTGCTGGTGGATGCTGCCTTGGTGTACAGGTTGGCCCCTCCCACGCACTCCCAAGTCCATCAAAAGAACCTACAAACTGTGGATTGCTTTGCAGCTCAAACTCATAGATCAGGCCTGGTCACAGCATTGTCTACATTGATTGGCACTGGAGTCACACACAAGAGGCCCTGGAACCAAAACACCTGTGGGAGTGGGGTTTACCTGCTGTTAGAGCACAGCTCAATTAGTTCCACCCGTGACATACCCAAAGGGAGATCTTGGCAGGCACCAGACCCTGCTGGGGTGAATTCTGTTTCATGGGGTCAGCTCCCACACAGCAGCACATACACTGTGGTCAGGGTTGACCCTCACAATTAGTCAGTCTGAGGGTCAACCACATACAAGGGTGGACCGACAGCAATCAAGACTCAACTATAATAGGAGGCTCAAATACCACACAGAGGGACATCCCTGGAGCACCTGGCTCAGGTGATCAGAGAGACAGTGCCACTAGGCCCCAAAACACCTACTACATGCCACCATACTAAGACTGGGAGACAAAGAAGGTCTACTTAATATGCAGAAACAAATACAAAGAGGCAGCCAACATGGGGAGATAAAGAAATATGGCTCAAATGAAAAACAGGGGAAATCTCCAGAAAAAGAACTTAGTGAAATGGAAGCAAGTAATGTATTAGATAGCATTAAAAAATGGTTATAAGGATACTCTAGGAACTTAGGGGAAGAATGGAGGAAGTCAGTGAGAATTTAAGCCTAAGAAAGGACATAGAAGTCATAAAAAAGGACCAGACAGAAATGAAGAATACAATATCTAACATGAAGAATTTACTAGAAGGAATCAAGAGCAAGTTAGATAAAGTAGAGAAGTGAATCAACAGTTTGGTAAACAAGGTAGCAGAAAACCCAAATAGAGCAGCAAAATAGAAAATAAAATTAAATAAAAAATGAGGATGGTTCAAGGGACCTGTGGGAAAACATCAAACATAACAAGATTTGTATTGTAGGGCCACCATAAGGATAGAGAAAGCAAGAGATTGAGACCCTATTTGAAGAAATAATGACTGACAACTTCCCTAACTTGATAAAGGAAAAAGACAAATGAATCCTGGAAGCTCAGAATCCCAAAGTAGATGAATACAATGAGGACCACACCAAGACACATCATAATTAAATTGCCAAAAATTAAAGACAAAAAAGGAGAATCTTAAAAGCAGCAAGAGAAAGACAGTTACCTACAAGGGAGCTCTCATAAGGCTGTCAGCTGATTTCTCAACAGAAACATTCCAAGCCAGAAGGGACTGACACAAAATATTCAAAGTGCTGAAAAGTAAGGAACTATAACAAAGATGACTCTACCCAGCATTTAAAATCGAAGGAAAGAATCTTAGCTTTGCCAACACCAGTCTGGTCTCTGAAGCAAACCAGGACCCTACAGCCACTCTGGTAGAAGACCTGCCATCACAGCTGCAGACACAGGAACACCAAGATTCCATACACTCAGTAGCAAATTTCCATGAGTCACAAAGCCAACCCCCCTCCCCAACCACCCTCTTTCACCCCTGTAGCAGCAACATAAAAACTACCAGACCCCAGCTGCACAATAAGGCTTTTTGCACACACAAAGCCGTGGCAACTCTGCCTGACTTTTTGCCTTGGTGTTGGACACGGGAGGTTTGTTTCCCGCAACTAGGTTCTATGCCCAGGCAGGGAGACAGCCCTGAATTTGAGCCTGGACTTGAGAACTCGGGGAATTTGTTTTCTGTGACTCATCTGGGCACCCAGGCAGGGAGACTGAGATGAATTTGAGCCTATCTGCTCATCCCTAGGGAGGTAATTTTCTGTGACCAGATTTCACACCCAAGCAGGGCAGAGAGACAGGGCTGAACTTGAGCGTGGACTTGCAAACTCAGGGAATTTGTTTCCCATGACTAGTCTCCACGCCCAGGCAATGCAAATCATGCTAAAGAGAATGCTGTGAAAAGAAGAAACAAAAAGGTAAGAAGGAACACAGCCTCAAAAAATAAAAATGGTTACAAACAAGTACCTATCAATAATAACTTTAAACGTAAATGGACTAAATGCTCCAATCAAAAGACATCAAGTGGCTGAATGAATAAAAAAAATGACCCATATATATGCTGTTTATAAGAGACCCACCTCAGAAGAAGGACTCACATAGATTGAAAGTGAAGGTATGGAAAAATATCTCTCAGGGAAATGGAAATGAAAAAAAACTGGGGTAGCAATACTTATATTTGACAAAATAGACCTCAAAGGGAAGGCCATAATAAGAGATAAGGAAGGCCACTTTTTAATACTAAAGGGATTGATATAACAAGAGGATATAACCCTGGTAAACATATATGCACCCAATGTGGGAGCACCCAAATACACAAAAAGTCTCCTGGAAGATATCAAGAGAGAGATAGATAACAATACAATCATAGTAGGGGACTTTAATACCCCGCTGATAAATCCTCTAGACAAAATATCAGCAAAGAAACAGCAATCCCAAATGACTCACTAGATCAGATGGACTTAATTGACATCTTCAGAACATTTCACTCTAAAGCTACAGAATATATGTTCTTCTCAAGTGCACATGGGACATTTTCAAAAATAGACCACATACTGGTTCACAAGCAAAGTCTCCCCAAATTCAAGAAGATTGAAATTATACAAGCATCTTTTCAGACCACAATGGCATAATATTAGAAATAAAGTATAATAAAAACAATCCAAAACACTCAAACACTCAAACACTTGGAAGTTGAATAGCACATTATTAAATATTGGTTGGGTTACCAATGAGATCAAAGAAGAAATTAAAAACATCTTGGAAACTAATGACAATAAAAACACAACAATCCAAAACCTATAGGACACAATAAAAACAGCCCTGAGAGGGAAGTTTATAGCTCTCCAGGCCTACCTAAAAAAAAAAAAAAAAAAAAAAAAAAAAAAAAAAAAAAAAAAAAAAAAAAAAAAAAAAAAAAAAAAAAAAAAAAAAAAAAAAAAAAAAAAAAAAAAAAAAAAAAAAAAAAAAAAAAAAAAAAAAAAAAAAAAAAAAAAAAAAAAAAAAAAAAAAAAAAAAAAAAAAAAAAAAAAAAAAAAAAAAAAAA
>PVJN01013606.1:0-22540 GCA_004026805.1 Lasiurus borealis
AATATTTTTTTATTGATTTTTTACAGAGAGGAAGGGAGAGGGATAGAGAGTTAGAAACATCGACCAGCCGCGTCCTACACACCCACCACTGGGGATGCGCCGGCAACCAAGGTACATGCCCTTGACTGGAATCAAACCTGGGACCTTTCAGTCCACAGGCCGATGCTCTATCCACTGAATCAAACCGGTTTCTGCTCCCTTTCTTTGTCTGAATGCTGCTCCTATTCCCTCCCCTAAAAACGACTCTATGGAGAGGAATCTTACCTAAGTAGGCTCCTTTGATTATGTGTCCATTTAACTCCGAACCATGTGCCTGGAAAAGAAAATGTCAGACACACTCTCTAGCTCAGGCTCTGAAACGTGGAGCACAGAGCAAACGGCGGGCTCGCTGGTCACCCCCGGACACAGGGAGCTGCAATTCCGCTGGGACAGGCACGGGAAGAGCGCAGTGAAGAACAGCTTTAAATCAGGGATGGCCCCCTCTGATCTTGTCTGGGAGACCCTGGCAGTGCCCCATGGAAGGGAAGGATCTTCAGAGCAGGGTCTGTGTGTTCAGGCCTCAGAGCTCAGTGATGGGAGGAAAGCACCAAGCACAGCTCTGCTTGCCTCGCACGGCCTGGGCCTGGGCAGGCGCGGTGCACGCGGAGATGCTGAGCATCGCGCTTCCCTCTCTGGCAGGGCCTGGCTGAGATGCAGAGAAGCAGGCGAGCGTTCGGAGTCTGCAGGGCACTTTCCTCTCCACGATGTGAATCCCTCCCCCCGGCATTCATGTCACTCCCATTTCGCAGAGGGGAAACTTGGGCCGCGGCCCGGGAAGTTGGCTGGTGGGTTCGGAAAAGTAAACATCGGTGGATCTGAATTTGGGCGCACGGAAAGGCCGAGTGAGTCCTCAAACGCCCGTTCCTGTTCTCCGCTTTCAGGGCGTCGCATTGAGTTGGCTTGAGGAAGGGCCTGAGACACGGAATTTTTGTTGTTGTTGTTAATCTTCCCCGGAGGATATTTTTCCCTTTGATTTTTTAAAAATATATTTTTTATGCATTTCAGAGAGGGAGGGAGGAGAGGGAGAGAGAGAGAGAAACATCAATGATGAGAGAGAATCATGGATAGGCTGCCTCCTGCATGCCTCTTACTGGGGACCAAGCCTGCCACCCAGGCATGTGCCCTGACTGGGAATGGAACCCTGACCTCCTGTTTCATTGGTTGAAGCTCAACCACCAAGCCATGCTGGCCGGGCTCCAGTGATTTTCAGACAGAGTGGAAGGGAGGGGGAGAGATATATAGAGAGAAACATGGATGAGAGAGAGACATGTGACTCCTGCACGTGCCCTGACCAAGGCTGGAGACTGAGCCTGCACCTGAGGTACATGCCCTTGACTGAAATTGAACCTGGGACCCTTCAGTCTGAGGGTTAATGCTCTAACCACTGACCCAAACCAGCTAAGGTGAAACTTAATTTATTATCCTGCTTCCCAGTGATTTGAAATCTGTGATTGATTGACTATACTTAACGAAACATCACCTTGCACCCTCGCCAGAGGACTGGTGTAAAAATCAAAGCCCGCAAACCACGTGACCAAATTAGTGAACATTTCAGAGCCTCGGTCTACCCATCTGAAAAAGGGGTAATGATCCTAAAGTAGCTAGCCGCCATGTGACTTACATGTGTTATCTCAGCGAATCCTCGCTGTGAACCGGAAAGGTTGGTGCTATTGTTATCCCATGTTACAGGACTCAAACTCAGATCATTTCCTCCCACTCATTCTTGACATAATTTCCAGGTAGAAATCGCGCATAGAAAGTATCGAGCGCACATTCCTAATGTTGAAGGAATGGCAGTAGATGTTCTTTTTTAAAAAAAATATATTTTATTGATTTCTTACAGAGAGGAAGGGAGAGGGATAGAGAGTTAGAAACATCAATGAGAGAGTTAGAAACATCAATGAGAGACATCGATCAGCTGCCTCCTGCACACCCCCTCTTGGGGATGTGCCTGTAACCAAGGTACATGCCCTTGACCGGAATTGAACCCGGGACCTTTCAGTCCGCAGGCAGATGCTCTATCCACTGAGCCAAACCGGTTTTGGCTGCAGTAGCTGTTCTAACTAAATCCTAAGACTGACCCTTCCCACGGAAGAGCCACCTCCAAGACGCAGAGGTTGAACCGGATAATCTCTTTCTGCTGGTACCATCCTGTGGCAGCACCAAGCATTCTCTACTTCAGAGCATGGCCTTTCTTAACTATCTGAGTGACCCACTTTTTTCTCTGAATGTAAATTTACCAAAAAAAAAAAAAAAAAGTGATCTTATGGACAAAAGGCTAGAGAGATGGAGAAAAGTGAGAACTATTGTGCTTTGATAGGATGGCTGTGGATGACACTTTTTATCGAAAGCTCCCTTTGATGTTTGTTAATGTGGTTTCTATAGCAAATGAACATTTGGAGGAAAAGCGGGATATGCTGCCCATGGACAGTGTATTTCTTAGGTGCATTGCAAGCACAAGCTGCAACGGAAAGGCCTCTGTAAAAAAAAGAGAAAAATCAACGAAAGAGAAATGTCAGAGCTAAAAGACTTCAGAGCTGATGGGCCTAGGCCCGGAATATATGCCTTTTGACCTTGCCTTATCTCAAAATATTATAGCAAGTGAAATACGACAGCCTGCATCTCTGGCTCAGTGTCAAGTACTGAGGCCTAATGGTGTGCTTTTCATGTTGGACATAAAGCGTTAACATTTAGAGTTCAGGCCCTACAGAGGAGGTGTTGATACAAGAGAGTGTTTTCTTAGACCTTATTACCTTACAAGCATGGGAAAATAATCTGAGTATTTGATTTAATGAGCTCTTCAGATAGATTGCAGTCAAGTTGCTATCGTTATTTCCATTCGCTCCTTAATTATCGTTTCACGTTAGCAGCGTGAACTTCATGACTTGGGTTCAGCGGTGAGGGGAACAGTGCACATCCTGGATTGCACTGGTGCCCGCTAGAGAGCACGGGTGTGAAAAGGGGGCAGCACAGTAGACTGGGCGGCAGCACTGGATTCAAATCCTGCCACCACTACTCTCTGGGTGACCGTGGCAATTTCAACAAACCTTTCAGGACCTCTGATTCCTCAGCATTAAAACAGGGATGGTATGCCCAAACCGGTTTGGCTCAGTGGATAGAGCGTTGGTCTGTGAACTGAGAGGTCCCAGGTTTGATTCTGGTCAAGGGCATGTACCTTGGTTGCGGGCACATCCCCAGTAGGGGGCGTGCAAGAGGCAGCTGATCGATGTTTCTCTCTCATCGATGTTTCTCTCTCATTGATGTTTCTAACTCTCTATCCCTCTCCCTCTCTGTAAAAAATCAATAAAATATATTTAATTAATTTATAAGATATTGCAGAACCACCAGGAAATTCACTATCAAGACAAATAATATAGTTATGCAACATAAGAATTCTTAGGTGTGTGTATAAAACCTAAGAGAATGCTAAGATATGTTTATGAACCACAAGAATGCTAAAGTGTATTTATGAAATACGTAGAATATTTGGGGAAGAGTTGACCTTTGGAGAGATGGAGGAAGGTAGACTTTCATTCTTCACTTTATGTACTAAGAATAAAAGAAAGAAAATGTTTTGGAATGATGAGTCCTTTTTAACTTCCTTTTTGTGCTTTTCACAAATCCTTGAAATTACCCTATTGAATAAAAAAGTAATATGCAAATTGACCATCACTCCAACACAAGATGGCTGCCCCCCTGTGGTCAAAGATGGCTACCCCATGTGAACACAAGATGGCCAGCAGTGGGGGCAGTTGGGAGGAGCCAGGCCTGCAAGGAAGGGCAGTTGGGGGTGATCAAGCTGCAGGGGAGGGCAGTTAGGAGTGACCAGGCTGGCAGAGGAGGGAAATTGGGGGTGACCGGACCTGCAGGGAAGGACAGTTAAAAAAAAGGGGAACCCAGGCCTGCAGGGGAGAGCAGTTGGGGGAAACCAGACCTGCAGGGGTGACAAGGCCTGCAGGGGAGGACAATTAGGGGCAAACAGGATGTCAGGGGAGTGGTTAGGGGGTGATCAGGCTGGCAGGCAGAAACAGTTAGGATCAATCAGAAAGGCAGGCATGTGAGAAGTTGGGAGCCAGCAGTCCTGGATTGTGAGAGGGATGTCTGACTGCCCTTTTAGGCCGATCCTGGTTGAGGTCCCAGATTGGAGAGGGTGCCGGCTGGGCTGAGGGACACACGCCCCTGTGCACCAATTTCGTGCACCAGGCCTCTCCTTCTACAAAGAACGTGTGGAGTGAGACAGAAACAAAAGTTTAAGATCACTCAGCATTTCCCGCTCCTCTAGGACAGCTGGAGCCTAGGACTTCTTTTCTGCGTCTCCCACATGGCCCATTTCTCCACACTTTGAATGTGGGCATTATGCTTACCGTCCTCGCCTCTCCCTCTCTTTTTAGTCAAGAATAAAGCGAGCTTTTGAAGCTATCACAAAACAGGAACAACAACCTAGTTCATCCTCAAGGTCTGGAGCCTCTTTCTTATTCCTTCAAAAGAACAAATACATCTATTTACTGGTAAGAGTCCCCTGAGCCCAAACCATTCACCACGGTCAGCGACTGCAGCCCATCTGTCCGAGGCAGAAGTTATCACTAAGGAAATGGAGTTGCTTGTCAGAATTTACAAAGTGGCTATCCAAGGGAGGCTTCTGCTGCTTTTTACATGGGGGCTCCACACGGTAAAAGCAAGGCCTGCATTTGGAGGCAGAGGAAAGGGTATGGGTCGACTTGGTTTTCCATCCTGATCTTAGGAGCGCACCAAGAACGAGCTGTAAGATGCAAGCACTTCAGCCTGGTCCTTCCGGGGCAACAGCGGAAGGTTTTCCCACCCCCGTTTGTCTTCCTCAGCATTTCCTTCATGTCTGTCTTTTGGAACTAATGTGCTTATATGCTCCAGCTGACTTTCAGCTGTCCTTGCTGAGATCCCGCAGTCAGCAGTTCTCCATCCTGGCTGTACATTAGGAATCTTCTGGGAAACTTAAAAAAAAAAAAAGGGTGCCTAAGCTTTATCCAAGTCCTTTAATTGAGAATCTCTTCCTGGTAGATCCTGGATCTCTCTGTCTCTGTCTCTTCTTTGTCTCTCCCTTTCTCTCCCTCTCTTTCTTTCTGCCTCCGACCTTCCTCTATTCCTTAAGCTTCTTAGGTGATTTGAATCTGATCTGGAAGACAAAAAAACTATCAGCACTTAAAGGACTTTATGTACTAACAACAACAGTGATCATATTATTAATATTAATAGCTTATATTCATTGAGCTTTCAATGTGTCGGCTAATTTAGCTCTCCATAACAACACGAGATAGTTGCTGTTATTCTTAATATACCAGTTTTATAGATGAAGAATTCAAGATAACAAAAATTTACACAATTTGCCAAGGGAGTGCTCAAGCTGGAATTCACACTGTCTGTTCCAGTAACGTCAGACTCTTTGCCCACACTCTTCTTCACTACCAAAGGGTGCTGCCCACCTACAATGCTGCCATCACAGAGGGCACACTGCCTGCGTTTTGTCTCGTTGTTAGGCTGAGCCATTCATAATCATGGCCTAGACCTTAAAAGTAACTTATAACTAGTATAATCAACTTCTCTGGCTAATCAGAACTAACCAAGAAACTCCACCCCCCTGTTTCTAAAGTGATGGAAATTATTAACCTGCATTCTGTGATTCCTTTCGTAATCTAATTCATGCAATAAATCCACGGGACAAATTAGTATCATAAGTTTTCTATAAGTTGCTCATCGATCAGTATGAGATATAAGATAAAGCAGCAAGAGTTTTCCTCCAAAGAATGGTCTTTTTGTTTGTGACAAATTATTCTTGGCAATGTAATTAGCCAGTTGGGTTATTGAAACAGATGGGAAGCATTCCTTCCAAGATTTTAGAACTCAAATGATTCCGTCTTGTGATAAATGTCAATTAAAATAGTTTTCCCTTCACAGGAAAAATGAAGGAAAAAAAAATAGTTTCAGAAAATATCAACCCTGATTGCCAGGGGAAATTTGTTTCTGCAGTAAAATAAGCAAAACAAATCAAATCCTTTGAAATTAGGAACAGACTGTCTTCTGAAGTCAAATTCACATCTGGAGGATTTTATAAAATTTATTGGAATAGTTCCGGTTTTCTCTATTTTTAGTATAACAAAAAGATTCTTATTGTTTATTGAATTTGGTCTGAAATGTTACTTTTAGCCAAGTCCCTGACACAGCCCCTATAGGGCTGGAAAATGTTCTCTGTGCTGACAACGGAGCAAACATCTTAGGGAGTCAGACCAAAGTGGACCTTCAATCAGAATATTCTTTCACGATTATGTCTAACCAGAGGCCCATTGCAGGGAGATTCCTGAAAGCATAGGGCTTCCTGAGGCGGTCTCCGCCACCCCGCCTGCTTCCCTCCCTTCTGCAGCGCTCGACTTCCTTCTATGCTGTCTTCAGTCTTCACTCTGCACCGGGCTACGCAAACCAACCGCCATCTTGGTTGGGTTAATTTGCATACTTGCTCCTGATTGGCCGGTGGGTGGAACTTGTAGGCGTGGCTTGTGGACATAGTGAAGGTACGGTCAATTTGCATGTTTCTCTTTTAGTAGATAGGATGCACAGGGTTAACCCACATGCAAAGAGCTGGCAGTAAGTAGCAGAATTAAAGAATCTGTGGTAAGCACATTGTATTTGCCAATGCTGTTCAAACGTATACATTTAAATGGCATTGAAAGAATGCTACTATACGAGGCATTTTTTGGGTCAAAGATGTTTTTAATATGATATCAGAAGACAGAAATCTAAATACAGTGTATTCAGAAGGATGCTGAATATCTGAATACTCCTGTGTGACCGCAAGATGCATTCGATCTATAGGAGTTTCCATAATATATTTTGATTTTGAAACATTTGGAAATATGGATCAAAATCTGTTTTACAAGTAAACAATTCTCTCTCCCCCGCCCTCCCCCCTTTTTTTAAGAGAAAAGACAAGTAACCACTCTCATTCAACTCCTTAAATCTAAGAATAATCTTTTGGTATTTTAGCTAATATTGAAAATATTTTTTTTTATGTAGATTCTAAAAAAATCTTTTAAAACTGGAAAAATTAGACAAACTGCATCTTAAACGATGGCTATTACTGCTAAGTCACGAATACTAAGAGTGCCTGGAGGACTAAAAGCTGTTATCGGCAGCAGTGAGCGTCAGCAGCCTGAGACAGGCAGAAGGGAGCTCTCAGATGGCCGCCTGCGCTGTACATTTAAATCTCGGCTCAAGAGCAAATCTGTCAGAAGAAAAACCTCTGACAGGAAAATCTTTGCCACAAATCCTAGGTAGTTCCAGCGGTGGGACCTCTCCGAGACATTGGAATTTGTGGGAGCTCGGGTTGGGAAGCAGGGTCTCAAGCAGACTCGACTGTATGTGACCTTGAAACGGAATTTGAAATACAAGTGTTTGTGAGTTAATGGATGTTGCCATTAGCCATCCATGGGCGCCATCTGGAATGAGCTGGTTAGGTCTGGTTATGTTTCTTCTCAGGGGTAGGATAGGTGACTTTGAGGGCCACCTACATGTGGGAGCCCAACCATCATCGCTGAGACACTGATTTTTAATTCAGTTTAAATGACCTTTCCAGGTCAAATGGCTGAGCCTGCTCAAATACTGTTATCCTAGATAGGACTGAGTGTACAGGCAGGGAGATTCAGGCCTGGGAGAATGAGGTCAAGGTGCTACGTATACCACCCTGCATATACCACGACTGAGGGCCATTAGGGACATGGTGATAAATATATGGAAACATTTTGTTTTCTCCCTATAGAGTAGCCCATTGAGGATGAACACTTAGACTAAGTGGGCACTTCCCTGACTACTTACTCTATTTAAAAATCACACTTTCTGCCGAGACTGGTTTGGCTCAGTGGATAGAGCGTCGGCTTGCGGACTGAAAGGTCCCGGGTTCCATTCCGGTTGGGGGCATGTACCTTGCTTGCGGGCATATCTCCACTGTGGGGCATGCAGGAGGTGGCTGATCGATGTCTCTCTCTCATAGATGTTTCTGACTTTCTATCTCTCTCCCTTCCTCTCTGTGAAAAATCAATAAAATATATATTTTTAAAAATCACACTTTCCTCGTACTTCTGACCTTCCCATTGCTGTTTCTTAATTTCTTCTTCTCTTTAGCACTCTATATATCATACTTATTATCTCCTCTCATTACTTCTCAGGAATTAAGAGTGAAGAAATCTGAAGTTCAGATTCATTAACTTGATCAAGATTTTTTTTGTGTGTGTGTTAATCCTCACCCAAGGATATTATTTTTCATTGATTTTTAGAGAGTGGAAGGGAGGGAGGGACGAGGCAGGAGGGGATAGGAAGATAATGAGCAGGGGGGTGGGGTGGGAGAGAGAGAAACATCAATGTGTGCAATATGTGGGACACATCGATTGGTTGCCTCCACACTCAAGCCAGCTCTGGCA
Source organism: Lasiurus borealis (assembly GCA_004026805.1). Taxonomy (NCBI): domain Eukaryota; kingdom Metazoa; phylum Chordata; class Mammalia; order Chiroptera; family Vespertilionidae; genus Lasiurus; species Lasiurus borealis. The sequence goes on from PVJN01013606.1 coordinate 8,481, forward strand.
ATGGTATGAATATACGTATTTCCAAAATAGAATCTCATGGCCATCCCTGAGTGGGAACCATGGCGACCAGCACTCCATGACTGGATCCAAGGCAGCCTCAGCATCTCCAGCGGCAGGAGTTCATGGCTCATCACTCCACCGCTCACTCAGCAACATGACTCATCGGCTCTCCGTGAGTCTGCGTCTGTTCTCTGTCTAATTACTAGTAGAGAGAAATCTCATCGTCTTCTCCTCTATCATTTTCTGTGTCCTCGTTGCAACTTATCTATAATTTTTTCTTCCTTATAATTTTGACCTCATGAGTGGAGTTTCACCTTTTCTTTTCTTTTTTCAATACTATACTTTTTTAATTGATTTTTTACAGAGAGGAAGGGAGAGGGATAGAAAGTTAGAAACATCGATGAGAGAGACATCGATAAGCTGCCTCCTGCACACCCCCCACAGGGGATGTACCTGCAACCAAGGTACATGCCCTTGACCGGAATCGAACCTGGAACCCTTCAGTCCACAGGCCAACGCTCTATCCACTGAGCCAAACTGGTTTCGGCTCACCTTTTCTTGTCCCTCCTCTTCCCAATGGCCGATCTCTTCCTGCACAATTTTTCACCGTCAGTTTTTGCTCTTGATTGCTTCAGTTTTTTTTGTTTGTTTGTTTTGTTTTTTTATGTTTCCTAATGCAAATTCCCAGAGGTGAGAATTTGGTTGCCCCAGTTCATTCCTGTTTGATGATTGCTTTTGCTTCAAGTCCTTTGGTCAAACTGCTGGTGCCTACAAGTTGGTGCTTGTCTCTGTGCTAATTACCAGTAGCTGAGGAGAGTACAATCATATATGCAAAACATGGCTTCATCCGTGAAAGGAATGGGAAGGACATATTTTCTCAGAAGGTAAGAGCTAATCTCCTATCCTAATTATAATGCAGGTGGTAAAGGAGTAGTGGGTTTTTTAAGATCCACCATCATGGAAACCTAGCAGTACCTAGTACCTAGATGTTTTGTTTAACCAAGTATATCAGCGGTTCTCAACCTGTGGGTCGCGACCCCTTTGGGAGTCGAATGACCCTTTCACAGGGGTCGCCTAAGACCATCGGAAAATGCAGATATTTACATCACGATGCATAACAGTAGCAAAATTTCATGGTTGGGGGTCACCACCACATGAGGAACTGTATGCAAAGGTTGAGGCCTTAGGAAGGTTGAGAACCACTGAAGTAGATGAACACACCAATGGGAGAATATTGAGATGCTGTGATTTTAATGCATCTCAGAAAGAAATCATGAAGTTAGTTCTAATTCTTTTGGAAAAGCATGCCTACACCATCACAAATAGTTCAAAGAATGCATTTGTCAAATATGTTCTTACTGATTTTAGAGAGAGGAAGGGAGAAGGAAAGAGATAGAAACTTCGATGATCGGCTGCCTCTTGCATACTCCCTACTGGGGATCCTGCACATCCCCTACTGGGGATAGAGCCCACAATCTGAGCGTGTGCCCTGATGGGGAATTGAACCTGAAACCTCCTGGTTCATGGGTCGATGTTCAACCAACCGAGCTGCTCCGACCGGGCCAAAGAACGCATCCAAAAGAGCAGTGGTCATCCGATAAATAACAATTGTGGTTTTCAAAGGGCTGTCAAATGTGGTGATCCATTTACATCCCGTTTTACCAAGTGCACATCCTCATGTTCAGCGGTTCTCAACCTGTGGGTCGCAACCCCTTTGGGGGTCGAACAACACTTTCACAGGGGTCGCCTAAGACCATTGGAAAACACAGATACGATTCGTAACAGTTGCAACATTACAGTTATGAAGTAGCAACAAAAATAATTTCATGGTTGGGGGTCACCACCACATGAGGAACTGTATTAAAAGGTCGCGGCCTTAGGAAGGTTGAGAACCACTGCTCATGTTGAATGGCCGGCTCCGCTTTATCTTCTTCACCTCCAAAATGACGGAGCTAGCGAGAAACATAATTTAGACAAGAACAGTGATCATGATTGCAGACAGAACCCAGAGGTGAATGAGCAGGACTTTGCAGTTGGGAAGAAAAAAAACACATATTAGAAATCTGATTAGAGCTATAAAATAATAAAAGTTAAAGAAGGGGATCATTGGACACTGTTATTTATATTTTTAATAATGAAGGACTAAAAGGACAGTCGATAAAATGAAAAGGCAGAAAATGTTTAACTAATTAAAGAGGTTTTTTTAAAAAAACCGAACCATTAACTTCAGAAATTAAATTACGGGCTAATTGCCACAGATAGTTTCGGATGGCTCGGAAAGATGAGGCGTTCGTGTGAATGAGGAGAGCGTTTGCAGCCGCAGAGTCGGATGAAAAATAATGAGCACCAGCAGGTGCTGAGGCTTTAGGGGACACGCTGATCAGAAGCCAGGGGAAGTGTTCCCTCCTGATATAATCATGTCAGCCCCCCGGGACTGGCGGGCACCTACCAGACTTCTGAGCATGTGCTGCGGGGTGTGTGTGTGTGTGTGTGTGTGTATGTGTGTGTGTCCCGTGAGTTATTGCACCCACAAAGGCATCAGACCAACTCAGCATTGCTGCCTTGCTGTTTATTCATCCATATTTTGGGTGTCTGGCGAGCTCCGCATGCCCATATTTTTTCCCTGTTTAATGAAGTTGACTTTTTTTTTTCTCCCCTTGGTTTGAGTGATCATTTCCAGTTTCAGCCTTTCCAAACTTTCTCTAATAAATATTTCACCCTGACTAGTCTGCATGTTTAAGGGAAGATGGGCTGAGCCAAGAATCTGTCGGTAATGATGTTGTTATTTATGCGGAAGAGATCTGGGGAAATTCCGGAGATTGACATTTCCCTCGGCATCCTCCTAGCCATTAAAAATAGGCAGGCCTGACGCTGATGGCTCCTGCCAGACTTCGGTCTGGGGAGGGTGTTTCCCGGGGAAGACCTGACCTTTCATTCGAATTCTCCCCTAAAACTCCCTAAACAAACAGAGGTGCCCAAATGCTACTGCTCACCCAGCCCCCCTTTGGCAGGAGGGAGCTACCCATCACGATGGACTTGAGTACAAGTCAAAGCTTTCATTCTGTCTAAAATACCACCGTTAGCATTTAATATAAATACTTTATTGATTTTTTACAGAGAGGAAGGGAGAGGGATAGAGAGTTAGAAACATTAATGAGAGAGAGAGAGACATCAATCAGCTGCTTCTTGCACACCTCCTACTGGGGATGTGCCCGCAACCAAGGTACATGCCCTTGACAGGAATCGAACCTGGGACCTCTCAGTTCGCAGACCGACCCTCTATCCACTGAGCCAAACCGGTTTTGGCTCCCACCATTAGCATTTAACTTCTCTGTGTTTGTTCCCTCCTTGGTCTTCTTTTAAAAAAACATACCCCCTCCCTCCACGGACATCATGTTACACTAAAATTCAAAAAGGGTGTTAGTGACCTCCTAGGGTCATGTGTCTTTGAATAGGCCAACTGGTAGTCAAAGAAGGTCCACAGTATGTGTGTGCCCTGTGCATTCTGGGTAGGAGGACCGGGTACTGCGGTGGCAATGAGGATGATACGTCTTTATACGTTTCTCCTAATCCTTATCAAAACTTGTCTCAGGCGTAGGTAAAGGTCACTCACGCTAAGATGTTAATAAAGGACAATGAAACCAAACATGTGAGCCCTTCAAGGGCATTTGCAATAGAACAAGGGTCTCCCAAACCCTTAAGCTAAAGGACAGAATTGCTGAGCTGGAGTTTCCAGTTTTAGCTGGAGGGTGGGGTGATGTGTTTCGTTCTCTGGAGCCTTCAAATAGTTGCTGCTGTCACCCCCACATGTGGTCCCTTCCCTCACGGAGGCCCAAGGCCATGGGCTGTGAGGTTGCTGCCCCCTGAGAGACAGGCAGGGGACATCTAGATGCACGGGGTTTCCTGAGCCTGCTCTCTGGCTCTCTGCTATCACATGGCCCCAGGGGGTCCTGAACGGGGCTCTCCAGGAAGGAATAGACACACATACCCACCACGAAGGCTTCACAGCAGTGGTTCTCAACCTTCCTAATGCCGCGACCCTTTAATACAGTTCCTCGTGTGGTGGTGACACCAACCATAAAATTATTTTCATTGCTACTTCATAACTGTAATTTTGCTACTATTATGAATCATAATGTAAATATCTGTTTTCCGATGGTCTTAGGTGACCCCTGTGAAAGTGTCGTTCAACCCGCAAAGGGGTCGCGACCCACAGGTTGAGAACCACTGCTTCACAGTTTAAAAAGAACTTGGACATCTATCTCATTTGGAGTTTTGATTCTCTCACCCATGTCCAGGGGGGACTTTATATGTATTTTTAAAACATGTTTTTATTGATGTTAGAGAGAGAGAGGAAAGAAGAAGGAGAGAGACATAGAAACATCAATGATGAGAGAGAATCCCACACTGGGGATCGAGCCTGCAAGCTGGGCAAGTACCCTGACCGGGAATCGAACTGTGACCTCCTGGTTCAGGGGTCAACGCTTAACCACTAGCCACGCTGGCCGGGCGAGGACTGATATTTTTGCTGTTTTACAGCAAAATGGCCCTTGGTCCCATTTTCTAGGCACTATCTCGTGCTGCCTCCAGGAACTACAGGCCTGTGTCCAGTGATGAATATCATGGCCACGGAGCATCTCCAACCAAGCGCTTCCGATCATTGAATCAATAACCCTCTCCCGCATTCTTCCTGATTGTGGAGAGAACATTTTCTCTGTTTGCTACAGAGCCGATTTTCCTGCAGAAATGTGTGTCTCCCCTTCCCCCTCCTATCCCCCCCCAAGACTTTCAGACTGTCCTAATGAATAAAGCGGAGAACTTGGGGCCTCTTGCTTCAAATCCATGTCCATGTTGCATCTTCTTCCTCTTCATTTAAAATTTCGCTTGGGCTTTGCGGAGGGGTATGGGAATTAGAAGAATCATCAGGCTGGTTCTAATTTATGTGTGTACGTTTTCAGAATTACCGCGCCCGGAGTCTTCCAAGACTGATGTTTTTAATAAGGAGAGTGTCGTGTTATCGGGATTTGTGGGGTTTGGCTCTCATCTGTCAGATGTTGTTTCTTTTCTGTGTGTGTGTGTGTGTGTGTGTGTGTGTGTGTGTGTGTGTGCATGTGTGTGTGTGTGATGTTCTGTGGTTCTTCTTTGTCTCTGGGATCTGCACCCTGATGGCGGGGCCTCTTCTGATCAGCGGGCCCATCATTCTCTTCCTGCTCTTTTCCTTGTGCGCGGACGCATGTTTTCCCCGGTCAGGACCTGAAGCCTCTTTCTAAAAGCGGCTCTGAGATGGTCCTGATGAAGAGTTTATTTTGCTTGGGAGCTTGTGTGTGTGTTTTTAAGGTACTTCCTGTTTTTCTTACGTTGACTCACTTTTTCTTTAAACAGAGGGAACACGAAAGGCCCCTCAACTTGACTAAAGGTTGGCAGAGATTCTACCCGGTTTATCGCGATGTGGACAATGTGTTAAGAGTTTGCCTGTAGCTGCTGTTGGATTTTTCTCAAATATAATCCTGTCTCTTTTTTAAAATATATTTTATTGATTTTTTACAGAGAGGAAGGGAGAGGGATAGAGAGTTAGAAACATCGATGAGAGAGAAACATGGATCAGCTGCCTCCCTGCATACTCCCTACTAGGTGTGTGCCCTTGACTGGAATCGAACCTGGGACCTTTCAGTCCACAAGCTGACGGTCTATCCACTGAGCCAAACCGGTTTCAGCTCAAACATTGTCAGTAAAAATGAACAGAAGTTTAGATTTAATCAAGTAACATAATCCTTTCTATTACTCATAGTCTCAAATGCCTCTACGGTGCCATGACAGTCCTTTTGAGTGCATGTCCCTTCTTAAAGTTGGTTTATCTGGTTGTAAGCTGCCACAGAGGCCACTCTGTCCAAAACCCTAGCATTGCTATTTAATTTCTTTGTGTTTGGATTATTAGGAGTCATCATGAGAACTTAGAATGATCTACTGGGGCAGTGGTCGGCAAACTGCGGCTCGTGAGCCACATGCAGCTCTTTGGCCCCTGGAGTGTGGCTCTTCCACAAAATACTACGGCCTGGGCGAGTCTATTTTGAAGAAGTGGCATTAGAAGAAGTTTAAGTTTAAAAAAAATGTGGCTCTCAAAATAAATTCCAATCGTTGTCCTGTTGATATTTGGCTCTGTTGACTCATGAGTTTGCCCACCACTATACTGGGGGGGAAATGATGACTTCTGAATATGAAAAAGTGATATTTCCTATTTTTGTTACTTGATTAAATCTAAACTTCTGTTCATTTTTACTGACAATCTATATTTTAAGAGCTCTTTTCTCCCTTTTCTTGCGGGAAAGTGCCAGCAACTGACTTCCTGGAACGGAGAAAAGGCTCCTGAGCCTTTTATCTTCCCCACGTCCTCCTTTCTTTCAACCTCCAAACCCGGGGAGCATAGCGGAGCCTGTTCGCTGGCTTGCAATGGCGTGGAGAGTTCTGAATTTAGGGCCCCTTTCTCTTTCTTTCTTTCTTTCTTTCTTTCTTTCTTTCTTTCTTTCTTTCTTTCTTTCTGTCTGTCTGTCTGTCTGTCTGTCTGTCTTTCTTTCTTTCTTTCTTCCTTCCTTCCTTCCTTCCTTCCTTCCTTCCTTTCTTCCTTCAATATTTTATTGATTTTTTACAGAGAGGAAAGGAGAGGGATAGAGAGCCAGAAACATTGATGAGAGAGAGACATCGATAAACCGCCCCCTACTGGGGATGTGCCGGCAACCAAGATACATGCCCTTGGCCGGAATCGAACCTGGGACCTTTCAGTCCGCAGGCCGACGCTCTATCCATTGAGCCAAACCAGTTTCAGCAGGGCCCCTTTCTTGACACATTTTGTCAACCACTAGGCCATGCTTTCTCTCTCTGTTTTCTTCTCTCCTGCTCACACCCTTCTCTCATTCAGCAAATCCAATTCTTACATCTCCATCTTCAAAAAGAAGTTTGCTGCTAACTTGGCTTGTCAATGTGCCTTTTTTTTTTTTTTAAGTATGTTCATTCCTTTTTGGCTTCTTCTCCAAACTTAGGCAGGATCTGGAGCCAGCTAGTTAACGGATAATCATTGATAATGCCTGTGTTGCAGACCCTGACCTGGGCCTTTACTGTAAGCCTGTAGCTGTGCCGGCAAACTTGCACTCGGTTGCAAGTTCTGGGTTCAAGTTTCACTCTTTGGCTTGCAGCCTTCTTTTGGCTTAGTTTTGCCGCTGCTGTCACTATTCTGTGTGACATTGGGCACATCGCCATCTTTATGGATCTTTGGGAGGTTTTTCTGGAGCTCAGCATGGATGGCTAATTAACTCGAAACGTTGTCTTCTTAGCCTGAGCTGTAAGATAAAAGACCAAAACCAAAAAATGAAATTTGGACTACATTTTTAGGAGAGCTGGGGTCTCAGGCTTAGCTCTGCCACTCGCCACTGGGTGAGTTTGGATAAGACACCTCACTGTTTTGGACCCCAGCAGCTCGTTTGTAAAAATGTACCAGATCCATCTTTAAACAGCGTGGCTTTCTTATAGCTCTGCCTGTGTCTTTGTGCTTTTGTATTGTGTTTTATATCAATCCAGATCTCTTTAAAAAAATCCTCTCCTTCACATGGAATTAGAATTAGTTGTTTCTAAGGGTAATTTTTGATGAAAATGAAATCAACGTTTGCATGGTGCTTTGCCATTTACTAGATACTTTTTATACATTGTTGTTTGGATCCTCATCTCAGCTCTGAAATGGGCATTGACAGTTAGTTTGACTAGTCCCATCTTATGGGCGGGAAAACTGAGGCTCATAGTTTGATGGATTATACAAAGGTAATGAGTATTTGATAATAAACCCATATTTTTATTTACTACTTTGGTTTTTTTGGAAGTAATTTTTTTATCCTTAGCCATGGATATGTTTTTTTGTTTTTTGTTTTTTAATTTGAGAAAGAGATACAAAGAGACATTGGTTTGTACATGCCCCAACCAGGGATGGAACCTGAAACTTAGGTATGTGCCTTTTTAGCGTATGGGATGTGGCTCCAACCAACTGAGCCACCCAGCCCGGGCAGAAGTAATTTTCAATGTTTAATGAAAGAGTATTAGAAGTCTTATAATAAAATGCGACATTTTTAACCCTCTTTCCTACACCTTTAACCTTTTTCTTCAGGATAGTGTATTTATATTGCTATTTCTGAATTTGTCAGTTTTGGACATGCAATTACTTCTTATTAAGAAATTGAGAATTTACCAGTAAACATCTTTAACCCTCTCCTATTTTTTTAAAAAATATATTTTAACTTGGTTTCAGAGAGGAAGGGAGAGGAAGAGAGAGAGAGAAACATCAGTGATGAGATAGAATCATTAATTGGCTGTCTCCTGCACACCCCACTGGGGATTGAGCCCACAACCCAGGCATGTGCCCCTGACCAGAATTGAACCCTGGACCCTTCAGTCCACAGTCCAACACTCCATCCACTGAGCTAAACCAGCGAGGGCTCTCTCCTATTTTTTTAAATAGAGACATATAAAATTTTGGTTAAATCAATAGTGTTTATATTATTATGATTATGTAAGTATTACTGCTAATCCATCTTGTACAGGTTTCTTTAGTCTTTTTTTGTCATCAACAATTGCTTCATTTTGTTCATTTACTTAGATTTCCATGTGCTTATTCTATTTTCCTTTCAAATACTAGTAATATTTTTTTCCAAAAGCTCCAAAGTTCCAAGCACTATTTTCCTAGATAATTCTCTCCCCAGGCCTCTGGGGAAAGCTGGTTGGACTTCCAGGTAAGACTGGTTGCTCTGTTGGCTTAGGGCACACCTATCTGTTGTCCTAGGACAGTGGTCCGCAAACTGAGGCTCAGGAGCCACATGTGGCTCTTTGGCCTCTTGAGTGTGGCTCTTCCACAAGATACCACAGCCTGGGCGAGTCTATTTTGAAGAAGTGGCGTTAGAAGAAGTTTAAGTTTAAAAAATGTGGCTCTCAAAAGACATTTCAATCTCTGTACTATTGATATTTGGCTCTGTTGACTAATGAGTTTGCCGACCACTGTCTAGAATATCTCTTCACAATACTCTTATGTCTTTTCTCCCTTTATTCCATTTTCCAGGCACTTCCTTAAAGAGGAAATAAATTTTTATGGATGTTGTGTGACTGAAAATGTCACACAAAATGTCTGTGTGTCTTTATTTTGATACTTGAGTGATAGACTGACTGGGTATAAAATTCCATGTTGGAAATAATTTCCCTTACATCTCTACTTACTTTTAGCATCTAGATTTGCTATTGATAATTTTAGTATTATTCTTACTTCCAATCTTTTGCTTTTGTCCCTTTTCATCCCTCTATCCTTGAGCTTTGTTTTTTTAATCCAGTGTTTTAGGCTGCAGTGGGTCTTCATCTGGAGGCCAGTTCAGTTCTGGGAAGTTTTCTGATGTTGAAGAAATTGATACAAACCAATATTGTCTGCTCCTCCAAAGGAGTTGTGTATTCATGTATTATCACATTAACAAATGTATACATTTTATAAATGCTTAATTTAAAACAGTGTCTATTATGCACAATCATCTGTGAATCTTCTTTTATCTTAAAATTTCCCTCCTTGATAAGAGGAGAAACTTTTTGTTTTTCCATTCTAATTTCTAGATTTCCTAAACTTTATTTTCCAAAATTTTCATTGAATTTTAATTTTGTTGACTCTCCTTTTGGGGGAGGGGGGAGAGCTTTTTTTTAAAAAAATTTTTTAATGAGTTCCTAGATCTTATTTTACAATTGCAAACTCTTCATCACTTGCCTGTATTTTCTCTAATTCCTTTTTCTCTGTATTTGTTTTTATCTTTTATGTCTAATGAACATTTACTATTTGTATTTAAGAGGGAGTTAGAGGGGTGAGGATTATTGACTGGCAGGCTGATCCTGTGGTCATGCGTTTGGTTGGAGACTAAATAACAGTCTTTTCTCTTGGATTATTTTATTTTGCAGATAAGTGCCTTTCAGTTTTCTGCCTGTTTTTTTGTTTTTTTTTTAGTTGGCGGTAGGTGTTCTGGGAATAAATAGGAAAAGGGGGCAGGGAAATCTTACCATTCAATATATAGATTTTTCTCTTAATCTCTTCATTTTCAGCTGTGCCCCTCCTTCCTTTCTTCTACTATGCCCAGTGCTCTAAGTCTGGAGACTCTCTGATTCAATTTCTCAACAGATTAAACCACCAGGGTAGGGTCTGGAGTGATCTTTAGCCACTCAGGTTAAAAAAGGGGGCTGTGAGTCCTTATATTGCTCTCAACCATTGTCCTTGTGTTCATGTTAAGAGTCCCACCTCTCCTCTCCATGGAATCTCTTGCCTCTTAGTCCCGAGGTCTCCTGGACTGTTCGGGAGAAACAGGCTAGTTATCGTTATTCATTTGTGCATGCGTGCATATGTTAGTTCCCATATGTCTCTGTTTACCTTCCCCCTTCCAACACCTTGACTCTTCCAAATGCACTGACCCTTCTCACCTACTAGTTGGTGCTTTCCTCATTTCCTTTGTCATTGTGAGTTTATGCTTTGAAAAAAATTTCAAAAATTATTTCCTGTCATTTTAGTAGTGTTTAGAACAGGTCCATGCACATAATTAATCCACGATGGCTAGCAGGAAGTCCTAGCTCATATTTTTATTGAATTAATTGTCACAAAAGTCACATTTCTGCAATTGACTACTAGCGACCAACTGTTTGTGTGTTCATTTTTTTTGGTAACAAGTTGGAATATTTAGGATGAAGAGTTTAAGGATGCTCATTTTATTTCCCATTTAAAAAATATATTAGCCCAGCATAGTGAATTTGGACTCTTTGGATTCATTTCCTTGGATTTACTTATAACAATATGTTTGAAATGTGTTGAGTAGAAAAATTGGCAGGATCGGAGTATATGTGTGTTTGCAAGTGCGACAGCAAGAGAAATCAGTAGAACGAAAGAATGAAGCAGGAGGAAAGAAAAAGCAGCATCAGATTTGGAGTGGGAGGGAGGGTGGTGTTTCAGATATCACCATATAAACATTTTTAATACCATCGATAATTTCTCTTTAAAAAAATATATTTTATTGATTTTTTTACAGAGAGGAAAGAAGAGGGATAGAGAGTTAGAAACATCGATGAGAGAGACATCAATCAGCCGCCTCCTGCAGGCCCCTACTCGGGATGTGCCCACAACCAAGATACATGCCCTTGACCTAAATCGAACCTGGGACCTTTCAGTCTGCAAGGCCGACGCTCTACCCACGGAGCCAAACCGGTTTCAGCCATCAACAATTTCTTAATGTGCATCTAAAGATATTTTTTCTTTACTATGTAATAGCACAGACTATTCATGCTCTCAAAATACTTACTTAATTGCAAGCTTGCAATATCTTGGCTGCTTTCAGAAGCCTCAACAAATAACCAGAGCAGAGATCATTTTTCATTCAGTTGCTTAACTGAGGAGGGGATGCTTTGGTGTATTGATCCCAATAGCATCTTTTACTTTTTCAGTAGCAAACAAGAGATCAGTGGACCTACCTTTTCTCTTCTTAAAAAAAAATCATTTGAATTTCCTTCAGGTAATTTGTGAAGTTTTAGATTTTTGCCCATCGTATTGTAGTGCCATTGTTAAATGGTAGGATGGAAATAAAACACACTCCCCCAAATAGCTACAGGTCCTGACAGACTGCTAGTTTGTGGGAACCTCTTTCCACATCCTGTGTGGTTCCCGGTTCAGGGTTCGGGTTCTGAAGGAGGCCACACGCAAACGAAATGAGAGACTAGAAAACATTAATTTGGCGATATTGGGGGGCCAGGCGGGAGCCTTCCTCTAGTGGAAAGGACTGCCACTTGCTCTGGCCTTTTTCTCCCTTTTATTAAGGCTTTGGGACACACCCCTAGCCTTTAGGCAGGAAATTACAATAACAGAAATTCACATGAAACAAACAGGTAGAGGTTGCTTCAGCTAACAATGTTTTCATCTAAACAGTGAGTAATTAGCTCTGACCTTTCAGAGCAGTTAAGGTTGACCAGCCTTCTGGCCTCCTGTTTACATCCATTTAGTGAGAACAATGTTTGGTTTCCGACACTAGTTGCGGAGAAAAACAAACATACTTCTCTCACCATTCCCCTGGGAGACATCTGAACAGGTCATTTTGAGCTTAACGGTTTCATTCTACTTTTGGAAAACGGACTTCCCCCTCGCCGTCTTTGGACTACATTTCCACATTTCTGCCGGATTTACGAGCGCCGTTACCGACGCTATGAATTATTGTCGTGTCATCTGGCTCGGCTGGGATGCCGACTCTACTTCTTTAGGAAAAAAAGAGACAATATCGTGTTGGCGTGTTAACATTTCGTGATCATAGGAGATAGGGAAACATCAGTCGAGATCCCAGGCGAGCTTTATCACGGAGTTTTTGTGTGACCGCCGTAAATCATTCAGGTTTTGTGTGTCTACCTCTGTGAAACCTGTCACTCCCCTGTAGAAGGAACTCGCAATCCGGTGCGCGTCATACAAGACTGGCCTATCCAGGGGTGTGACTCAGGTCGTATTCGTCTTTGTTTTCTCTGGCTCCAGTTTGTGATCGTTTCTCAGTAAACGTGGGCTGGAAGAATTTCCAAGAGAAGTAGGACCCAGGGCAAGGGGAAGGCCTGTGAGATCCCGAGGAGAGAATAATTTTGTGTAACTTGAATACAGTGGTACCTCGAGATACGAGTGCCCTAACATACGAGATTTTTGAGATACGAGCCTTCGAGCGAGCGATTTTTGCTTTGAAATACGAGCCACATTTGAGATAGGAGTCATCGCGCGGATCTGCCGGCTGCACACGACCCACCAGTTTACCGCGACTCGAGTGTCTCATAGTTTCCCACGCCTCAAGGTTACGGAACCAATTAAACTCGTATCTCGAGGTACCACTGTATAGTCAACTGGATTCTAACTCTGTTGAGAGGAGTCCTGTGGGCTGCATGCTCTTCAGTGTGACACGAGGCACCCAGCTGATCACAGGGGCTACAGGATTCAGAGGTGCGTTTCAATGTCCTTCCCTGGGACAGAGGCTGCAGTCAGTATGTGGCCGAGCAGCGATCTCTTTCGCTAAAGGGGCTGCACGGTGCGGCGTGAATTGCCTTCGCGCCCGGGATGTTTTTAAGGGCTCGGAGACTTTCCACACGCCTGAAAGCAACTCTGCATTGGACGTGAGGAAGACGTGGCTGCCTCTACACTGTGGCTGGCACCGGAGAAGAATGGAGCAGGCAGCAGAGGTTGTACATGCATGGCTCATACCAGGAAGACTTCCAGGAAAGTCCTGGGCATGACAAAGTGTGATCCAGGAGGACATCCTGTTTTTATTTTTTCCCCCTTATTTTTTTAAAAAAATGTATTGTTATTGATTTCAGAGAGGAAGGGAGAGGGAGAGCGAGAAACCTCAGTGATGAGAGAGAATCATTGATGGGTTGCCGCCTGCACACCCCATGTGGGGGATGGAGTCACAACCCCGGTGTGAGCCCTCACCCTCATCCAAGGGTGACCTCCTGGTTCCTATGTCGATGCTCAACCACTGAACCACACCAGCCGGGCCTTTTAATGCAGAATGCTCTCTTCCCTTCTTCCCCTATCCTGAGAAGTCCCCAAGAATCGTCTTGACATAGAAAATACGTGGAAGGAAGAAGGGGCTGTCCTCAGGTTTAAGGTTTGAGGATGCCATTTCAGATACTGGTTTTATGGGAGAACTGTGACTTTTTGTGTGTGTTTTGTTTTGTGACATACATAAAAACCATGCTTTTTCTTTTTTCTACTTTCCCAGGGGCCACCTCTTTATGGACCTTTGTGTTCTTCAAGTCACTGCTGAAGTATTTTCGAGTCAAGCCAACACTTAAAAAAAAAATTTATTCCGAGCATCTGCTAATCTAAACAGCCTGGTCCATGCCAGGGCAAAGCACGGCAGCCGGAGGACTCGTGTTTAAAGCCCGGTTCTCTGCTTTACCCCTCATTCGCCCCTGATCCATCTTTCCACCTTGCCCAAGTCTCCATGCCCATCTGTGAAATGGGGTTAATGGCGGATTTCATCTGCCAAGCGCGG
>PVJN01013606.1:22640-48513 GCA_004026805.1 Lasiurus borealis
GCGGGCGGATCCAGAAACCCTGCTGAAAAGCGGGGGGCAGGCGGCCTCAGTCCGTAACAGGGCTCCTTCTCCAGGGTTCCCGCAGCCTCTTCTCGAGAGGGCACCCAGGTGCCCCGCACACAGGTCACATCTGCCGCCCGGTCTTGCGCCCGGTCTTGCTAAGTCACCTGCAGGAGGGAAGACGGCCGCTGGGGACGGAAAGCGGCTCATTTTGGGGGGACATCCTTTCTCCTCTTCTTTAAAAATAAAATAAAATAAATAAATAAATAAATAAATAAATAAATAAATAAATAAATAAAATAAAATAAAATAAAATAAAATAAGGCCACGATGTTGCAATATTTTCCACGGGGCAGAAGGCCGTCCCGGATGGAGGCGGAAACACGGTGCAGAAGGGACGCGCTACCTGGGATCCCCGGGCGACGGTGGCCAAGTGGGGGCAGGGGGCGCTGAATGCGGGGTCTTGGGGGGTCGGGGGGCCCGCGGAGGAGTCGTTACTTCGGTGGAGGGCATTGCCCCCCTTTGGGGAGGCCCCTCCGCGGACCCGGCTCCCCGATCGGCTCCCCGATCCCCCATCCCCGCCCCTCCCGGCGCTCGCGGACCCCGCCACGCGCTGCACACGCTCAGCTCTTTGTGTGCAGTTGGGAGTTTTGCAGAAAAGAACAAAAAACAAACCAAAAAAAAAAAAAAAAACCCAAAAGCAAACAAAAAAAAGCGGAGAAGTGAGCCGGACGCCGATGGGGAGGAGGGAGGGGAGCGCCGGGAACCGGGGCCGCTGCAGGCGGAGGACGCGCAGGGCAGCTCCACGGCTGGAGCGGCCGAGCTGGTCCCGCGCTGGTCGTCCGTGCGGGGGGCTCCGGGGGGCGAGTCCGGGGGCCGTGTCCCCCCCAACCCCGGCGCACGGCGGGTCCGGGCATCGCGGGCACGCGGCTCCCACCTGGGGGGCCCGTCCCCCTCGAGCTCCCGGTCCGGCGGGTGGGGGCGCGCACGGGGGAGTCCCGGATCCTCGGGCAGGCGGGGCGAGACCACGACGCCGGGCCCGTGGGGGGGAGCGCGGGCGGGCGACAAGTGGGGGGCGGCGGCCCCGCGCCCCGCGGGCTCCAGAGGCGGCGCTAGTGGCTGTTTTTGGGACAGGAGAGAGGGAAAAGGGCAGCTGGGGGGCCATCGCCGGCCGCGGGGAGGTGCGAGGCCGACGCCCCGCCTCCCGATCCCCCCCCCTCGCCGCTTTGGTCGCGCCCACCTCGGGGCTCGGGGCCCCGCCCCGCCTGGCGCACGGGGCTCGCAGCGGAGGCAGTTGGCGCGAGCCACCGGCGAGGCGGGGCCGCGCGCGGGCGCCCTCCCTCCCCTCAGCCCCTCAGGTTCCCTCCGGCAGGTCTCCCCCTGCGGAGCGCCCCGCGCCGCCCGCACCCCGCTTCCCCGCTCCCCCGCCTCCGGCCCGGCCCGGCTCGGGGCGCCGCGGCGGAGCGCTCGGCCCGCGGCCGGAGGACAAGGTCAGGCGACGGGAGAGGCGATGCCCGAGCACGACTGCCGCGCGCCGAGCGGAGGCGACCGCGGCGGGGAGCGGCCCCTGCGGCCGGCGCAGCGGGACGGGGGCCGGCGCCGGTGAGGAGCCCCCCGGCCGGAGGGGCCGCGCCCTCCCTCCCTCCGTCCCCCGGAGCATCCCCGGGCCCGCGGCCGCGGAGGAGACCATGGAGCCGGGACCCCCGGCGTTGGCGGCGGCGGCGGTGGCGTCCGCTGCGGGGCCCGGGCGGGCTCGGCCGGCGGGCGGCGGCGGTGGCGGCGTTGGCGGCGGGGGCGCCTCCCCGTGGCTGCCGGACGGCGGCCGCCGGCTGCTGGGCTACGGCTTCCTGTACCTGGCGCTGTGCGCGCAGGTGTCCCGCTCGCAGCCGTGCGAGCGCGGCGGCGCCGCCTGCTTCTCGGGCCGCTGCGTCAACGCCACCTGCCTGTGCGAGCCCGGCTGGGTGGGCGACCGCTGCCAGCACTGCCAGGGCCGCTTCAAGTAAGTGCCCCGCGGGGCCCTCCGCCCTGGCCGGTCCCCCTCCTCCTCCCCTGCGATCTGGGGTGGGGGGTCCCCCACTCCCTCCCCCCTCCCCCCTCCCCATCCTCCTCCTCCCCGTCCTCCTCCTCCAGGCCCCCGGAGCGCGCTGCCCCGCTCCGCTCCGCACGCCCCGCTTGGCCACTGGCCCCGCGCGCGGTGTCCGCAGCGACTTCTCGCCCCTCCTGCTTGTCGAGGTGGCCACCCGCCGCGGTGACCTGGGCCGAACCCCATTTTGCGAGGACGCTCGTTTATTTTAAAAAAAATAAAAATAAAAAAAATAATCAAAAAGGAGGCAAGTGACTCCCGGGGTGCGGGGAGCCCCGCGCAACGTGCCAACAAGCGCGCACGAGTGGGAAGGCGAGAAGTTGCGGGCTCCCCGGGCCCGCGCCTCCCTCTGTCCCTCCACTTGGGGGCTCGCTCTCTCTCTGGAGGGGACCCCGGCGAAGGGTTTGTTTAGGGGTAATAATCATAGCGACTCCGAGGAGCGTGGATGGTGGGCTCACTCTCTGCCCAGCGCCCGGCGCGGGGGGCCGCATGGATCGCTCCCCAGCCGCTGCGGGAGGCGCTGGGAATGGGATGGACTCGCCCCGAGAGATATCGAGGCACCGAGGGTGGCTCGTTTTCAGTGGAGAGAGGAGAGAGGGATGCTTTTTGGTTCCAGAGGAGAGTGAGATGCCCGGGCTTCTGCATGCGGTGATGGTAATGGGGTTTCCCAACTGGTGATCGCAGTGCCCGCTGTTGTAGGGGAGCGTTTGTTGGTGTGTGTGTGTTTTTTTCTTCTTCTTTTTCCCCCCAAGTATTTTGATTGATTTCAGAAAGGAAGGGAGAGAGAGAGGGAGAGGGAGAAACATCAGTGATGAGAGAGGATCCTTGGTTGGCCGCCTCCTGCACGCCCCCTAATTGGGGTTGAGCCCACAGTGTGGGCAGGTGCCCCGGCTGGGAATCGAACTGTGACCTTCTGGTTCTTAGTTAGATGCTCAGCCACGGTCACTGGTCAGGTGGCTGTGGTTTTTCTGAAACTCAAGGCCCCGGGAATTTGCACTAAAACAGGAAAGATGCTTCCTCTGTTATTGGGTGATATTGGTTGCACGCCTGCCTGATAGGAAAAGGAATGGGGGAATGAAATGGGGGAGTGTCGGGGAGCAGAAAGTGAGACAGTTGAGGCCACTAGGGTAGCAGTTAAGTCATTGAGGGAGTCATCTTCGTGGCCTTCTGGCTGTTTAACGTGAAGTTTTCTGCCTGGTTTGTGGCTCTGAAATTACTTTCTGTAGATTATTAATATTTGTGGTTAGGATGGCAGCACAATCTAAGTGAAATGTCTCCTAGGCTCTAAGACAGCGCTTCTCAACCTGTGGGTCGCGACCCCTTTGGGGGTCAAACGACCCTTTCACAGCGGTCGCCTAAGACCATCGGAAAATGCAGATATTTACATCACGATGCATAACAGTAGCAACATTTCATGGTTGGGGGTCACCACCGCATGAGGAACTGTATGCAAGGGTCGCGGCCTCAGGAAGCTTGAGAACCACTGCTCTAAGACAAAGTTATAAGGACATGGTTCGCCTTGTTAGTGTATTTATAGGAAAGTTTCCTGGCAGTTGTAAACCCAGTATGTTTTTATTTTTTCACTGTTACTGATGAAAACAATGCCCCTAAAACTCAATGTAAAAATACATTTTTTAAAAATAGTGCTTTTTAATTTTAGGTAGATCCTACTATTTAATTTTCGACAGGCTTTTGGAAGTGAAATCTCAAAATGAAATCTCATGAAATTCATGTGTAGCAGTAGGTTGAAATGTTTCCCAGTTTCACAAATTAGTATAGTATCACTAGAGACCCGGTGCATGGAATTTGTGCATGGCGGAGGGGGGGGAGGGGAGAGGGGAGGCTCTGGCAGTCTGGGAGCCCCGCCCACCGCTTGGTTGCCTGGGCCTCCCTCTTTGGGGTGATGGTGGTCCCCTCTTCTCTCTAATACCTCCCCTGGTTACACCAATCACATCGCACCCACCTTGCCTTGGCCTGATGCCAGTGCGTGTCATAGCATGGTTGTCTTGCTGTTCAGCCTTTCGGTCGATTTGCATATTATGCTTTTATTATTACAGATACTCTAAAGAAAATACACCTCTTTGTCTGACCAGTGTGGCTCAGTGGTTGGGTGTTCGATTGCCAGTCAGGGCACAGGCTCAGGTCGTGGGCTTGATCCCCAGTGTGGGGCGTGCAGGAGGCAGCCGATCAATGATTCTCTCTCATCACTGATGTTTCTATTTCTCTCTCTTTCTCCCTTCCTCTCTGAAATCAATAAAAACACATTAAAAAATAAAATAAAAATACACTTTTGTTTTAAACTTGGGAGAGATGATAATTTAAAGTTTGAAAAAGTTCCAAGATGAGGAAAGGTATCATACTGATATTATTATAATGTTAGCCTTTTTTACTTAAGTGTTCTTAAACTTCTGCTCAGACTAGAGTAGCCAGTCTCTTCACCTAACAGGAGGGATTTTGAACATGTGAACGGGGAGCTGACAATGAAAAAGGACATATCTATATATTTTTTTTACATCTTTTTGCACATGAATAGGAAGATCGCCTGGTTCCTATGTATGTGATTCAGGGATATTGGCCTTTGTGTGGGCGGACTCGCTCCATCTGTCTCAGGATAAAATTGCTACCGTCCTGGGAAGCGCCGCTCCACAGTGGAGAGTGTTGGTCTCTGAATCAGCCAGATCAGCAGCCTGTAGCCTCACCAGCAGATGTTGTCCCACCAGCAGATGCTGTCACAGTAGGAAAGATCGCAGATCAAGTTAAAGAAGCTTAAATAACGGAGCTGGTGTCCATAAGCACAGCCCGTTCGAGAATAAAAGAGGCAGAGCTTTTTCAGCATAGAGACCGGCAACCACAAACCCTGGACGAATCACTGCTTGCTCCTCATTTCCTTGGAAACTGTGTCCTATTGATCAGTAGAATACATCTCATTTCTCTGTGGAAGACGAGCTATTCATTAGAGTAAATAGAACCGTATACTCGGTGTCTGGCTGTGTGTCGTGTTAGGGGTAAAGAGAATGTGGTATATTTAACATGAAAGGGAAGACTCACGTGGGAAGAAAAGAATTCTTCCTGGTAAGTCCACGTGCACCTGTGAAAGGGTTATTTGGGGCTGGTGGCAGGAAGTAATAGCACAGGGGGACAGACTTTAGCTGGAAAGTCTCACCGCATTAATTACCCTGAAAGTCTTGTACTGAACCGGAGGATAGCAACCCAAACAAACAGACATCAGAAGCGATCCGTCTTGGTAAGCAGGTGTCAAAATTAATTGGCCGGTTCCATGGTAACTTAGCTTTTTTCCCCTCCGCTGTAGGGATTCGACTGGGGAAGAAGTGTTCTTAGATGCTTCTTTAGACCGGAAGATGGATGGTGGGGGGAGAGATGCAGAAGCAAATGTGATCCTAAAAGTGGTCCTTCAGTTCTCTTAGCATTGATTCCAGGCTTCTGTCTGTTTCCACTTGAAAAGAATAAAACACTCAGAAGTGTAAGCCACTCCTCACATAGGGAAAACAAAATGAACATTGATCTGCAGCTTCAGCAAACCTGGGAGATTTAGGACTGAGAATCTGAAAGGAGAATGGCAATTTGAAATACAGTAATCGAGGTTACGATGTATGCTCGTTCAAATGGTATTTACTTGAGTTGCTTGGTGTATCAGGCTAGAAAGCATTTTGCTATAAAATCCGTCGGAATAGACATTCTCCTTTAGAAGCTGGTTGTTCAGAATTGTTTTTGTAGAGTAGTTGAGGTTTATATTTATATAAATTTATATTCTGTGTTCCAACTGACACATTTTCTTGCTAATGTGACTTAGGAACCTATGACTTCTGATTTCTCTTAGGCAAACACAATAACCTAAATTAATGCTCTGAGTTTGGAAAATATTTCATAATATTGTGAATAAGTTGCAAGTGTAACTTCATTATTAAAACATTTAGTGAACGTTTTCTTAAAATCATCTATTAAATCTTACTGCATGTTCACTGTATATACTTTTTAACTCATAGGTTAATCAAAGATTCATACTGAATTTCACTTATTTATAATGAAAATACTTGTTTCTAGAGACAACAAAACAAAGATATAATATTAGGAATGAGGTTGCTATTAAAGAAGTAGCATTAAAAGTATGAATGTGCGAGACTGGTTTGGCTCAGTGGATGGAGCGTCGGCCTGCAGACTGAAGGGTTCCAGGTTCGATTCTGGTCAAGGGCATGTACCTTGCTTGCGGGCACATCTCCAGTGTGAGGTGTGCAGGAGGCGGCTGATCGATGTCTCTCTCTCGTTGATGTTTCTGACTTTCTATCCCTCTCCCTTCCTCTCTGTGAAAAATCAAAAAAAAAAAAAAAGTATGAATGTTTTTCTTAAGCTACTTCTAAATACACACATGTACCTTGGAATCCTTTTTATTAGCGGTATGGAAACTATCAGTAACTACAAAGTTAAATAGCATATTTCCTGTTCCTAGATCTTCTTTATTTCTAAATTATAATATGTAATTTATATTCATGCATTTTTGGATTATTAAAAAGCATATAGTAACATTTTAAAAATTGAGTTTTAGAGAGCGAACAATGGAGGGAGAGGGAGAGAGAGAGAGAGAAACTTTGATGTGTGAGCAAAACAGCTTGAGACCTGGGCATGTGCCCTGTGCATGGGATGATGCTCAACCCACTGAGCAACACCAGCCTGGGCGGCTGGTAGAAATTTTAAAATAATTTAAATGGAGTGTTTCTATCATCCTAAAAGCTCCTTGTAGCATGGTTTTCAAGACCATGGGTCTGCATGGTTGGGCTCCTGTAACAGATTAGGGTTATTCAGCCTTTCTGTTTCTCTGCAGTGGTCTTTTAAGGTCCCTTGTAAGGGGCCCATTCTTTTTGAACCCTCTTTCCTATCTTTTTTTTTTTTTTGTGTGGCTGATTACTACACATCCTGCAAATCTTAGCTTAGTGTCTATAGGAGGCTTTTCTGACTCCTCAAACTATGTTACCCCATGTTCTGTACCTTTATAGCACTATTTTTCCTCTTTAGCACGTTCAGATGCATTATTTAGTTGCAATTGTAATTTTTGCGTTAAATTATTTATAAGGGCTATTTGAGGTATAATTGACATGCAGCAAACTGTACCATTTAAAAAGTTTCGACACGTGCCTCTGAAACTGTCACCACTATCCAGATTAGAAAAATGCCCATCAAACCCCGAATCCTCTCTTTCCTGCTGTTTCCCACCATCCCCAGGCGACTACTAAGCCGCTTTCTGTCACCATCCTAGATTTGTTGGCATTTTCTAGAATTTTATTCAAGTGGAATCATGCATTATGTATTCCCTTTTGTCTGGCTTCTTTCGCACAGCATATTTATTTTGAGACTCATTAAAGGTGTAGTGTAGTTTATTCCTTTTAATTCTTGAGTAGTATTCCAATGTGTGGGTACATCACAATCTGTTTATGACTCACCTGGTGACGAATATTTCCAGTTTTGGGCTCTTCCGTGGAAAGCTGCTGCTAGTGGAAGTCTTTGTATGGACACAAGCTTTCATTTCTTTGGGTAAATACCTCGGTGAAATGGCTGGATCATCTGGTGGAGACATGTTTAACTTCTCCACTAACTGACAGACTATTTTCAAAGGTAATTTTATGTCTCATTTGCATTGCCACCTGCAGCGCATGAATGTTCTAGTTCATTCACCAGCACTAGGTATAGTCAGCCTTTAAACTTCTGTGGTTCCAATAAGTGTGTCAGGGCATTGCACTGTGGTTTTAATTTCACTTCCCCAGGGACTCCTGTTGAGCATCTTGTCATGTGCTCACCTGCCGCCTGTAGATCTCGGCCGAGGTATCTGCTTAAATCTTTTGCACATTTTTTACATTTTTTCTTTTTACGAGCTCTTTATTCTGGAACCTTCTTATCAGATAAGTCATTGGGAAATATTTTTTCCTAGTCTGGGGCTGGTCTTTTCATTCTCGTAACAGTGTTTTCAAAGAAAAGAAGTTTTGAATTTGTCGAATTCCAGGTTATCATTTTTTTCTTTTATGGATTGTGTTAGAGCTAAGAAAACTTTGCCGGAAGCAAATATTTTCTTTTTTCTAGAAGTTTTGTAGTTTTAGATTTTACATATAAATTTATAGTCCCTTTTGAGTCAGTTTCTGCAGACGGTGAGAGATAGGGATCTCCATTCATTGTTTCTGTGAATAGGTATTAAATTGTTTCAGGACCGTTTGTTGAAAAGACTATTCTTTCTCTGCTACAGTGGCTTTTTACCTTTGTTGAAATCATTTCTTCATACTTTTATATTTGTGAGTCCATTTCTGGACTCTTCTGTTCCATTTACCTCTGTCTATTTGTATGTCAAGATAGTAATACCTTGCCCTAGTTGGTTTGGTTCAGTGGAGAGAGTGTTGGACCTGGATTTGATTCCGGTCAAGGGCATGCACCTTGGTTGCAGGCTTCTCCCCAGGCTGTGCCCTGGTTGGGGGCACATGCAGGAGGCAATCAATCGATGTGTTTCTCTCAAATTGATATTTCTCTCTGTCTTTCCCTCTTTCTCCCACTTTCTCTAAAAATCAATGGAAAAATATTCTTGGATGAGATTAAAAAAGCAAACAATAATATCTTGGTTATTGTAGCTTTGTAAGTCTTAGATTCTTTTTCAGTTATTTTGGCTACTTAATTCCTTTGCATTCTCATATGAATTTCAAAATCAACTTGTTAATTTCTAGAAAAACATTGCTGGGATTTCTTTGGGATTGTGTTGAATCCATAGATCAGTTTGAGGGATAGTTGACACCTTATCAGTATTGAGTTTTTTGGCCTAATGAACATGGTATATCTAAGTTTTAGGTCTTTTTTAATTTTGGCAATATTTTAAAATATTCAGTGAACAGGTCTTACAACTTTTTTGTCAGATTTTCCCCTCTAACTATTTCATATTTTTTGATGCTGTTGTAAGTGATATACGTTTTTTTTTTTGTTTCAATGTCAACTATTTGTTGCTGTTATATGGAAATACAACTAATTTTTGCATATTAATATTGCATTCTTCAGTCTTATTGAACTCATTGTAGTAGATTTTTGTAGATACCTTAAAATGTTGAGAAAGATAATTATGTTGTCTGCAAATTAAGAGACCCCTAATCCTTTCTTTGTAATCTGGATATCTTTCATTTTTCTTGCCTTATTTCACTGGCTGGATCATCCATTGCAATGATGTGTATAGCTCCTGAGAATGGGCATCTGTCTCTTATTTCTGATATAAAGGGAAAATATTTAATCTCTAACCATAAAAAGTCAGGTATCTCTAAGTTTTTTATAAATCTTTTTGCCACATTCAGGAAGTTCCCTTCTCTTCCTAATTTGCTGGGAGTTTTATTAGAGACTAGAGGCCCGGTGCCTGACATTTGTGCACTTGGGGGAGGGGAGCATCCCTCAGCCCGATCAGTTGTTCTGCATTTTGGTGGATTTACATATTAGCCTTTTATTATATAGGATGGACAATGAATTTGTTAAACTTTTTACATCTGTTAGTTAATATTATATCTTTTTTCTTTTTTAAATGTGTTATTATGATGTATTATATTATTTAATGTTTGAATGTTATACCAACCTTAATTCCTGAGTTAAATCTCAGATATTAGAAATACATGTTCATGAAAGAAATACCTTTGCCTAGTTTTAGAGTCAGGGTAATGCTGGCTCAGAGAATGAGCTGGTTCTTTCATGTCAGTTTTCTGGGAGAGTTTATATGGAATTGGCATTATCTCTTCATTACATGTTTAGTAGAATTCCCCAGTGAAGCCCTCAAGGTCTAGAATTTTCTTTAACTTCAAATTCAACCTATTTAATGTAAATCCAATTTAAAATATATATGTAACTACAAGTCCAGTTTATTTAATACTTCTAGCATATGGCATTTTCTTTGTGGGAAGGCTTGCAACTATGTAATAGGTGTATGGATATTCATTTTATCTATCATTTTTTTTTTTTGAGTGAGTTTTGGTAGAGTGTCTTACAGAGAATTTGCTCTTTTCATCTAAGTTTTCAAGCTTATGGGCATGAAATTGCCCATAATATTTCCTTATTATTCTTATAAAGTCTGGGGGGTCTTTAGTGATACATATTTCTTCTTTCATTTCTGATATTGATGGTTTATGTTTTCTTTCTTTCTTGCATACTCTGGCTGGACATTTATTAATGATTGATTTTTTTCAAATAATGTGTGTTTGGTTTCATTGATTCCTGCTATTTTTTTGTTGTCAAAGTTTTCAGTTTCATTGATTGCTGCTTCCTTTGGTTTTGATGTGCTTTTCTTAATGTAGTTGCTTAAGTTGACAAGCTTAGGTAATTAATTTGAGGTGTTTCCTCCTTTCTCCCATTAGGAGGATAAAGGGAGCTGAGGATGCTGTCATTTGCGTAGTACAGGGCAGAAATGGTTCCATCCCACAGTCTGCAGCTGCTGCATCCCCAGTGAGGAGGGTCAGGGTGCTTCCTTTTTGCTGATATTCCTATAGTGCAAGCAGGAATGGTTGAAGGGACTTCACCTTTACCTTCTTCTACAGCAGGGGATGGAGATACCTATTATTTTTTAGGTAAAACATAAACGTCCTATCTAATAAAAGAGTAATATGCACTCCAGCACACAAGATGACTGCCCCCATGTGGTCAAAGATGGCTGCCCCATGTGGACACAAGATGGTCAGCAGGGGAGGGCAGTTGGGAGGACCCAGGCCTGCAAGGGAGGGAAGTTGGGAGTGATCAAGCCTGCAGGGGAGAGCAGTAAGGGTGACCAGGCCGGCAGAGGAGGGAAGTTGGGGGTAACTGGGCCTGCAGGGAAGGGCAGTTTGGGGAGATCCAGGCTTGCAAGGGAGAGCAGTTGGGGGGTACCAGGCCTGCAAGGGAGGGCAGTTAGCGGGGACCAGGTCTGCAGGGGAGGGTTAGGGGTGAGCATACCTGCAGGGGAGGGCAGTTAGGGGCAATCAGACTGGCAGGGAAGCGTTTAGGCATCAATCAGGCTGTCAGGGAAGTAGTTAGGGGGTGATCAGGCTGGCAGGCAGAAGCAGTTAGGGGCAAACAGGAAAGCAGGCAGGCAAGCAGTTGGGAGCCAGCAGGATCGGGCCTAAATGGGCAATTGGACATCTCTCAAGGGGTCCCAGATTGGAGAGGTTGCAGGCTGGGCTGAGGGACACTCCCCCTGCCCCCCATGCACAAATTTTGTGCACCAGCTCTCTAGTTTAGAAAATAAAAGCACTGTGCAAATTAGAAAATTTCAAATAGATTCCCCTGTCCCATAAAAATTAAAAATTTAAGAGCATTGTCCATGTTTTAGTGTATCAAGTTTAATCCCAAGCTTCATTTGTATATTTAGAAATATATATTTTAAAGTATATTTTTATTAATTTCAGAGGGGAAGGGAGAGGGAGAGAGAGATCAAAACATCAAGGATGAGAGAGAGAATCATCCCACAACCTGGCATGTGCCCTTGACCGGAATTGCAGCCAAGACCCTTCAGTCTGCAGGCTGATGCTCTATCCATTGAGCCAAACTGGCTAGGGCCAAAATTTTTTTTTTTTCTTTTAGAAAGGGAGGAAGGGGGTGGCAGAGACAGAGAAACATCCATGTGAGAGCGCAACATGGATCTGCTACCTCAATCCAGGCATGTGCTTGACCGGGAATCAAACCAGCCACTTTTGGTGTAAAGCAGGATGCCCATCAGCTGAGCGACACCCTGCAGGGCCATTTGTATGATTTTGACATATAATGACACTGATAATGAAATTTTTTTTTCTGGAAATTAGAATTTATATAAGAATAATATTAATGACAGTCAAACTGGTATATCAAAACCTAAATGTTGAGTTGAGAGGAAAAGTAGTATGTGGTGGACCAAGGCTTTTAGATAAATTGCCTCTTTTACTGCTGATGAAAATCTTATGAGGGAGCTATTGCTGCTCTCATCTTACAGCGGGAAGAGAGCAGGAAAAGCCCGAAGCAGCTATTTATGCGGAGTCTGATGGCTGCTAAGTGACAGGGAGTTGTCACATCGTGTCTGTCTCGCCCTCTTCCCTAGCAGCCATCTTCTACTCTTCAATGCCAGTTTCTTCTGAACGCTGCACTCATAATCGTATGCATTTCCAGAGAGCATCGGGGTTACTGAGGAGAACGAGGTTTGGTACCAAACGGAGAGGGGTTTGCGATCGATTTCTGCCATTGGACCCTGAACTCCAGATGGATTTGTTCTGCTGCTTTCCTGAACACTTGATAACTCTGATCTCACTGCATTTTTAGAACCGTCTTATGGCAGCAGTGCTGTTGTTATGACTGTCTCACACACAGCAAACTGACCAGGGTCAGCTGAGTCTGCAGCTCTTCCGAAGTTCTGTCTTTACTTCCAGTCTCTCAGTCGTGCCTTTTTTAAAAACATCTTTTATTGATTTTCCACAGAGAGGAAGGGAGAGGGATAGAGAACTAGAAACATCGATGAGAGAGAAACATTGATCAGCTGCTTCCTGCACGCCCCGGGACCCCTCAGTCCGCAGGCCAACGCTCCATCCACTGAGCCAAACTGGTTTCGGCAGTCATGCCTTTTTTTATTCAGCGAAAAGAAAATATTCTAGAGTTCTTACATGTCCTTCACAAGGTTCATAGGGATGGGTGCATTTTACAGTACACAGATGCCGAAAGGGGAGTCCTGGCTTATCAAACAGTCTCTGTGATGTAGCAATATTGTACTTGTCCTCCAGCATATTATTTGGACGTATAATATGATATTTATTACTGATTTTAGAGAGGAAGGGAGAGGGTGAGAGAGAGAGAAACATCAGTGATGAGGGACTTGTTGATTGGCTGCCTCCTGCACGCCCCCCACTGGGGATCAAGCCTGCAACCTAGGTGTGTGCCTTGAACCGGAATCGAACCGTGACCTCCTAGTTCATAGGTCGATGCTCAACCACTGAACCATGCCAGCCAGGCCAACAGTTATTTTTAATGTCAAGTTCCTGGATGCGATGTGAGCAGTTGGTGCATTCTCAGATTTGAATATGAATTATTATTTATGTGAATTCTTATAGGCAGGAGGGCATAGCTTTTAAGAGATTCTGAAACAGTGATCTCATATCCCAACATAGTAAGCATCACTGTTTTATAGGAATGCAAACTAACTAATGGTCACTGTGTGTGTCCATTTAAAAAAATGGGACCAGGTGGACAGAGAATGCAGAACTGGTAGAGGGGGTGCAGAATATACTGGGAAGCAAATGACCAGATGCCAGCTCAGTGTGCAGACAGGGAAAAGTTAACACCAGTGCTATAATCCAGAGGGCCTCTTGATCCATTGTGTTTAAAAAGAAATCAATAGACTGCTAAATAATATTTTAATTAAGAGCACGGTTTTAGTCCAGCCAGAGTGGCTCAGTGGGTGAGCATCGGCTTATGGACCTGGAGGTCACGGTTCGATTCCCTTTCAGGGCAATGCCCGGGTTGTGGGCTGGATCCCCAGTTGGGGGTGTACAGGAGGCAGCCAATCAGTGATGTTCTCTCATCGTTGCTGTTTCTCCCTTCCTCTCTGAAGTCAATAACGTGTATTTATAAGGAAAAGAACACTTTTCACACAGACCTCAGCGTGAGGATGGTGCACAGCGGCAGCCCCGAGTGGATCGGACTATTCCCGTTGCGTGGTTCCGCCAGCACAGAGAGCACAGTCATCGATAACAGGATTCACTGTCTCAGAGACTTTGTAATAATACAACTATTGAGTGCTCTTATTTTTTATGATGTCCTAATCACATTTTGTATTCGTAGTCCGGACAGAGAGGAGCACTTTGCTGATCTGATTGAGCTCTGCCTAATGTAATGTGTGCGCTGGTTTCCTGCAGACAGCGGCCGCTCCTGGGGCACAGACAGCCAGCTCGCCTGTTTGAGCAGGGATCTGGGCCGGGCAGTCCCAGCCGGAGGAGGCACTGGCAAGGCAGATGGGCCTGAGGCAGGCATCGAGACGGGGACTGGCAAACTTCTTCGGGGAAGGGCCAGATAGTTGGTATTTTAGGCTGCGTAGGCCAGATGGTCTCTGTTGCTCCTACTCAGCTCTGTTCTTGTAGCATGTTAGCAATCTGAGACACATGTAAACAAATGCGTGTTCCAGTGAGTCTTCATTCACACAAGGAGGCAGGAGGCCAGTGGTTGCTGCCGTCCTGATCTAGAATCAGGCCGGTGGGGTTCCCAATTGAGGACGGGAGTGCTACTGGATTAGAACAAGAGTCAGTTTGTGGTTTGACACTTATATAAAGCAATGGAGAAGCCACATGAGAAATAGTTGTTGCCGAAACCAGTTTGGCTCAGTGGATAGAGCGTTGGCCTGCGGACCGACAGGTCCTAGGTTTGATTCCGGTCAAGGGCATGTACCTTGGTTGTGGGCCCATTCCCCGTGGGGGTTGTGCAGGAGGCAGCTGATCAATGTTTTTCTCTCATCGATGTTTCCAACTCTCTATCCCTCTCCCTTCCTCTCTATAAAAAATCAATAAAAATATATATATTTTTTAAAAAATAAAAAAATAGTTGTTATGTAGGAGGCCTACTTTACATTTTAGGTAGCTGAGCTCTCTGCTGCCTCATTTCTGGGGACCTCTACCCCGGTGGAATGTGAGGGCGTTAAGAGGAAGAAGGTAGGAAAGGCTGGAAAGCAGGGGTTGGTCATGCTGGAGTGGAAGGTTCTGAATTTGAGGAGAGGAGCGGTCCAGCTGGTGGAGATGCCCGAACGTGCCTGCCCTGGGAGTGCTCGGGTCAGGTGGCACGGGTGGAGGAGGCTGATGTTGAAGAAGAGGTCAGGACACTGCGAATTGTCCTTATTGTGGAAGTGGCACGGGCTTTCCCCTCTACTCCCATCTCCAGGGAGTGAGAGGGAATTTCCCATTCTCTTCATCTTGGTTTGTATCAGCTCCCTCCTCTCCCTCCCCCCTTCTACCCCCACCCCATGTTTCCAGGAGAGGCAAAGGCCCAGGGGAACCTCTTTGTGGTAAGTGGAGGCAAAGGTAGGCTGCTGGTAGGGGCTTTAGGTTAGGGATGGGGTGAAGGTTGAGAAGGAATTGGGGGGCTGTGAGTAGAGGTTTCTTTGGAGTCTGAGTGCTTGTTGACCTGAAGTTGGAGAGGGTGGGACAGAGTGGGTAGTTTCATATCCTCATCCTGTTTAGTAGCCCAGGTGGGGAAGCATCAGGAGGGAGATGAGTTAGAGAGGTAGCTTCTAGTGCATATATTTCTTTGGAGGGGGAAGATATATTTCATTTATTTCAAAATTGTATATCACATTGATTGGGGCCACATTGGACAATATGAACATATTAGTTTCATGTGTGGGTTTCTATGTTACAAGATCGATATATTGCCCTTCTGTCTACCACCCAAGTCAGATCTTCTTCTGTCACCTTGTATTAGGACCCCCTTCCCACTTTTCTCTCCCGCCGCCCCCCCCCCCCTGCCCCCCGTCCCTTCCCTTTGGCACCACTGCTGCTTGTGTTTATGTTTCAGTTTTAGCCGAGACCGGTTCGGCTCAGTGGGTAAGTTTCAGTTTTATATCCACTAGAGGCCTGATGCACGAAATGCTTGCGAGGGTCGGCTCCCCCAGCATTGGCCCTCGCAGCCCCCCAGCTGCTGCCTCAGCCCTCGCAGCTCCTGCTTCGTCCGGAAGGTCATCTGGAAGGTCGTCCTGCTGTTTGGCTGTTTGGTCGATTTGCATATTACCCTTTTGTTTTTATAGATATGAGCACAATCATATGGTTCTTAGTCTTTTCTATTTGACTTATTTCACTTAGCATAACTTTCTCAAAAGTTATGCTAGGCCCATCCATGTTGTTGCAAATGGTGCTGTTTCATCCTTTCTTATGGCTGAGTAGTATTCCATTGTGTATATGTACCACATCGGGAAGATATGTTTTAAACTAAGGAGTTGAGAAGCATCGGACAGGACTGGGTCAGTTTCTCTGGTGGCAGAGAAATAGAGGGGACTTTGGTTGTAGAGAGAAGTGGCAATTTATTCACATATAGTTTTGGGAGGTGTATTCCCTACGAGGAAAATGGATTATATTATACCTGGTATTTGCAAAGCAAGGCTGCCAATTCTCAAATTTTCAGATAAAAAGAGCTATGTATTTCATAACTGTGCATTAAGGTGCTTTTTGAATATGTCATAGTGATATTCTTGCATCCAGAAGCTGAGATAGAAGTAGCCATATAGGGTTGTGGAACAGATTAGACATTTAAAAAATATTAAGTTCCTGAGGCTCTAAATTATTAACACACAATCTTAATTTATGAACGATAATTTATACTTATTTATAATTTAAATAAGTACTATTTTGCTTTTAAGATTTGTTGCCACTGTAAGTCAGAAACTTAGGCAGAAGGATTTCTTTAAAAAAAAAGTTGTTGATTTCAGAAAGAAAGGGCAAGGGGCAGGGGAGAGAGAGAAACATTCGTGATGAGAGAGAATCATTGATTGGCTGCCTTCTGCACAACCTCCTACCCGGGCAGCCGTGGCATGTGCCTAACCAGGAGTGGAACTACTAGCTCCTGGGTCCTGGGTCGATGCTCAACCACTGAGCCAGGCCGGCCGGGCAGGAGAAGGATTCCCTCATGGGGTCTCCTTAGGGATCTGTGCTTAGGCTGACATCCAGGGGAAACGTTTATACTGAACAAGCGTCTCCTGTGCCTTACCTCGCTTTGTGAGCGAATGGAAGTAATGCGGACTTTGAGGTTGTGATAAGAACATTCCTGAATCGTTATTGATAGTCTGTTTGTTGAGATACCATTTTGCTGGCGGCCTCTAGCTCGCTAGCTTATAGAAAACATCCAGGGTCTGTTTCCCCAGGGGCAGTTTCTGTTAGCTTCTCTGAATGGACATGCTTTCTGGGTTCTTCGCATGCTTTGGGATTTTTATGGTGGGAGACTGGACATTTGATTATTATAGTACTAGAGGCCCGATGCATGAAATTCTTGCAGCCTTGTGTGGAAGGTTGTCCAGATGGTCGGTCAGTCTGCTGTTTGGTCTAATTAGCATATTAGCTTTTTATTATATAGGATGGTAACACCAGAACTCAGATTCTTCCCGCTCCTGAGGGTTCCTGTTTACTGTTTATGTGTGTCATCATTGTGTTTGGTGACTTTCCTAAACGAGCTTTGTAATGACGGTATTCTTTGTTCTGTGTGGTCTCTAAGGTCTCTGTTCCTTTGGCTCGTGGTCTGGTGGTATTTTAATACATTTCCGTGAACGCTGGAGCCAGAAAAAATAGGAGCCCTCCCGGGCTTTGTAGATGGACTGCGTGGCTCTCCTTCCGTGCAGAGCCAGGTTGCTTATGACTCTGCCTTCGCTTCACTTCCTCTGGTTCTGAGTGTGAAAATGAGCCAGAGGCGAAAGTGTGGCGTCTTCTCACGTCTTCTCTGAGCACAGGGTCTGCCCAGATCCCCCGGCTCCTGCACCGGGCAGCTTCTGAATGCGCCAATTCTTCAAAGAATCTCACCCCCATCTTTCCCCCAGGCGTTGGGGGTCTATTGTTGGCCTTACTCTAAGGTTTTGGCTCAGCCAGCAGGGGCTGTTCGTATTTGCTTTCAGTGTTCTGTGTAGAGCCTTCTGTCTAGCTGCTTTCTCGCTCTGAAGGACTTTCGTGACAGGCATAGGATGATTTTCACACAGTGTCATATCGATTGCTGTGTATAGTCTTGTCTTTAGACATTACTCATTGATCCTCTGAATCACTTGCGGTTCCCCAAAGATATCACGCTATTTCATGAACCTCCAAGTCTTCGCACATACCTCTTCCAGGAATACTGTCACATGCTCTTCTTTTTATATGTATTTTTAATATCTATACCAGATAAAATTTGATAATGTTCAGTTTAGGATTTTTGTATGAGGGATATTTTTATTTTCTTCTTGTTTTGGTTTTGTCACGTTGTACTTTAAAAATAATTTTTGCATTCAAAAATGTCAGATTTATTGGTATGAGGTTCTTAATGTATTATTCGTTCTGTAGCATCAGTAGTAATGTTCCTCATTTCCCTTTTGATAATGGTAATCCATATTTTTTCCTTGACTAGTTTTGATAGGGGATAATTAATTTACTAGTCTTTATAAAGCCAACTTTTAATTATATAAATTTTCATTATTGTAAGACTTCTATTTCAGAGATTTCTGCTTTTATTATTCCCTTATACTTTCTTGTTTATTGTTCTTTTTCTAGTTTTTTTGAGTTGAAATTGATTATCAATTTTCTTTTAAAAAAATATATTTTATTGATTTCTTACAGAGAGGAAGGGAGAACGATAGAGAGTTAGAAACACCGATGAGAGAGAGACATCCATCAGCTGCCTCTTGCACGCCCCTTACTGGGGATGTGCCCACAACCAAGGTACATGCCCTTGACCAGAATCGAACCTGGGACCTTTCAGTCCGCAGGCCAACGCTCTATCCACTGAGCCAAACCGGTTTCGGCTGTTTATCAATTTTCTAATGCATACATTTAGAACTACCACAAATTTCTCTCTAAACACTGATGTAGCTTCATCTTACAAATTTTGATGTGTAGTGGTTTTGATATTTAATGAAAAATATTGTCTAATTGTCCTTGCGACTTAAAAGTCTGTTGCGGAATTTCAAGCCTGAGGAGCCTGAGCATTCTGGCAGTCCCAGCACCACCGTAAGCCAATTGCAGGTCTTGGGGTTTTCTGTCACCCCGTGTCGAGGCTGCCAAAAGCACTCAGCCTTTGGCAGTGTCTTCTAAATAGACAGATTTCTCCCCGCCAAAGTAGCTTTGAATGCTTGGAATTTGCAACTTCTTCGTGTTGGCTTGGCAGATCTCCCCACTTTGTTACTTCCAGCAGGCTTTTAAGATTTTAAAATTGTTCTTAGCTGTTTCAATTGTCCTCGGTGGTGGGTTTGTCCGAATTACCTCATTTGACATGATTGGAAGTGAAAAATCAGGACAGATGACTTAGCCTTTTATTTAACTGTGCTTTCATTTTCTCAGCCTTAAGATGGGATTGATAACTCCTCACTATCTCTCAGTGTTTGGGGGATTTTATTTTATTTTTAAATATATTTTTATTGGTTTAAGAGAGGATGGGAAAGGAAGAGAGAGAAAAGAAACATCAATGATGAGAGAGAATCATTGATCGGCTGCCTCCTGGATGCCCTCTCCTGAGGACTGAGCCCGCAACCTGGGCATGTGCCTTTGACTGGAATCGATCCTAGGACCCTTTAGTCCGCAGGCCAACACTCTATCCACTGAGCCAAACCAGCTAGGGCAGGTTTGGGGGATTTTAAAATCAAGTCATACGTTATGCGCTTATAGTAGTATCTGACATGTAAGAAATCTCGATTGATTGTTTCATTAGTTTGAGAACATTGCAGTTTGTTGCTCTTCAGAAACTTTTCTAAGCGTGAACTAGCCGCCCTCTTGCCCAAAGTAAGCTGGCTGGGATTATGAAAGATTTACAAATAACATTCATATTGATTGACCCTTCCGTCAGCCCTAATTTGGGTAGATAATTCTCCCCCCCCTAATATTTTTAAGACTATAATATAAGGAAATTTTAATTTTATCTAAAACTAGAATAATGACCCTTATATCTGTATTGTATATATCTATGTGTACGTGTGTATGCATGTGTGAACATGTGAGAAGTACCGATATGTGTATGTTGTTGTGTTTCTATGCATATATAAATATATAAAGGCTAAATGGGAAGCTGTTGTGATTATTTAAAATACGGTCTTGGTAAAATAATTGGGCTGAACTGAGGAGAACAAAATGAAGTGGAATTGGGATCCTATTTTAAATATTTTTAAATTCTGAAATCATATAGATAAGAGAAAATGATAATAAAAACAGGTAGCCAAAATCAGTAAGTCTGGTGAGGGCTACTTTAGCAATCCTGGTGCGTGAAAAACAAACCCAGCTCACAGTATAGCTCTGAAGGTAGCATGCACATATGCTATTGCTGTATCCCAAAGATCTGTATTTTTCAGTGTATTTGATTTTCCTTCTTTTGCCTCCACCTAATTTTTGTGCAGAGGAAATTTAACTTAATCTATTCTGTGTCAACATTCAACTCATCAATACAATGTTCAGTCTTGCAGTACATTTTTCCAACCTGTAAAATGAAATGGTTTTAATATATTAAGGTTTAAAGAAAGCCAAAATAAAGTTATTTTGAGATCTAGAGAACTATATGGCAATTTAAAAAAATTTCTAAGTTTAAGTAATTTCTTTTTTGACAAAAATGCTATATCCCATTCCTATAACTTAATGTCTTTTAAATTTTCTTATGCTAATATATGTCTTAAAGTTACCTTAAGGTAATTATTTTCATGATTTTGTTTTCTAGGTTAACAGAACCTTCTGGATATTTAACAGATGGTCCAATTAACTATAAGTATAAAACTAAATGTACATGGCTAATTGAAGGCTAGTAAGTATACTTATTTCATTCTAAAATGATAAAGAAGGTGTCACATCAATGTTAAAGCAGTAAAGTATAACAACTTTATAATAATAAAGGTTATTGAATTGCTTATTAAAAAATCTACCAGCATTCATGACATTTTTATGGGCTTTACAACCTTTAGATATCACATTTAATTTAAGTTACAATACCCATCACTTGTGATAATAGTTTAATTTTTACATGTATTTTATTTTTTAAATATGTATTTATTGATTTCAGAGAGGAAGGTAGAGGGAGAGAGAGATAGAAACATCAATGATGAGAGAATCACCAATTGGCTGCCTCTGGCACGTCCCCCACTGGGGGTTGAGGCCCAACCCGAGCATGTACCCTCACCAGGGATCAAACCATGACCTCTTGGTTCATAGGTCGATGTTCAGCTGTGGAGCCATATGTGCCAGGCTAATTTTTACATATATTTTATTTTTGATATTTGTTAGTGTGTCATTTTAAAGCAAGTAGGCTTTTTTTTTTTGGCTTCTTTTAAACATCTTGTTATAGAATTTGAAGATTCCATAGAAAGTAAAAATATTCCATGCCAAATTATACTATTGATTTATATTAATGAGCATTTTAGTTCTGAGGGTGTTAAAAAGAGAACAGTTTATAGAAAAGAGTGAATTTTTCTTTTAGAGTTATTTTTTAGTAGTTAGGGCTGCAGACTGAATTTATCTGTTTAAACATTGTGAATGGATCATAAATGAATCTATATGAATTGTTTGAACAATATTATGCTTTTTAAAGAGTACCTTTGGAAAACTGGCAGTTTGGGGTATACTTACAGAGTTTTTTAGAACCTGAAAGTTATTAATTACCTGTGCACCTATGGTCTCATTTTATTTCCTTGTTAATAGTATTTCCTATTGAGACCTTTCCGTTAAAATGTGAAGACCTTCTGGGCCTCTGGTTAAAGTTTGTGTAGAAATCACAATAGTTGCTTTTTGCGTGTTGACTTTAAAAATTCAACTTTATTCAAGAACAATGTTCTTGTATATTAAGTGTACAGTTCAATAGGTTTCAGTAATGTACGCAATCTATTTTACCTCCACTTTAATCAAGTGATTGAACATTCCCCGTGGACTGAATCTTTAGAAAACGATGATACATACACATGGCCTGGTAGTGGAGTTTGAAGTTGCATGTCTTTTTTATTGTTTAAATGTGACAGCTTATCGGTCTCTTACACTGACGTACGGATTTATAGCAAAGTTAAGGATTTATAGCAACATTATCTGTAATAAGTGACAAGGATTTATAGCAAAATTATCTGTAAATGGACTGTGCTTTGTGTATTATACATTAATTTTAAAATATTTTATTTCCTTTCAGTCCAAATGCAGTGTTAAGATTAAGATTCAATCATTTTGCTACAGAATGTAGCTGGGATCACATGTATGTTTATGATGGAGATTCTATATATGCACCTTTAATAGCTGTACTTAGGTGAGTACTTATGTTTAATTGATGAACTTACAGCTTTAGGAAAGTAACTACATAATTTATTAATTTTAAAGATGTACTGATCTGTAGTCCAAAATAAATTTGCAGAGATATTGACCATCAACTTAGGTGTATATATAATGATGTTGGTATTGATATAGTAGAGATAAATGAGTTTTATATCAGAAATGTAGATTTCTGAATGCATGTCCTTTGTTTTTTGCTGTATATAGTGTATTCTTTTAGAGTGATTTGATGATGTTTTCAGAACTATTTGAACAAATTAACATAAGTTCTAGCTGACTAATAAATAGATGGGGGTATATATATTGCTGGCTTTTTATTTTGGCAAAATGATACAATTTGCAATTTTTATAAAAAGGTTAAATTATGCTTTATGTAATCCTAACTAAAAAAAAAGATTAATATGCAAATTGACCATCACTCCAACACACAAGATGGCTGCCCCCATGTAATCAAAGATGGTTTGCCCCTATGTGGACACTAGATGGCCACCATAAGATCACCATCAGGGGAGAGCAATGGGGAGGGACCAGGCCTGCAAAGGAGGGCAGTTGGGGGCAATCAGGCCAACAGGAGAGGGTAGTTGGGAGGGACCAGGCCTGCAAGGGAGTGCAGTTGGGGGAGATTAAGCCTGCAGGGGAGAGCAGTTAGGAGTGACCAAGCCAGCAGAGAAGAGAAGTTGGGGCAACCAGGCTGTCAGGGGAGCAGTTAGGCATCAATCAGGCTGTCAGGGGAGTGGTTAGGGGGTGATCACCTTGGCAGGCAGAAGTGGTTAGGGCCAATCAGAAAGGCAGGCATGTGAGCAGTTGGGAGCCAGCAGTCCTGGATTGTGAGAGGGATGTCGGACTGCCCGTTTAGGCCCAATACCAGCATGATCAGGCCTAAATGGGCAGTTGGACATCTATCGAGGGGTCCCAGATTGGAGAGGGTTCAGGCTGGGCTGAGGGACAACCTCCCTCTTCCCCTCCCTTCCCACCCCTGGGCATGAATTTCATGCATCGGACCTCCAGTGGTTTAATAAAGGAGGTGTGTCCATCAGTTCTCAGATTTAAGAATTTTGGTTGCTTCAAAATACTTTATTAGTAGTCAGGTAGTCAGGTTTAATTTTAAAACCACATCATTTTTAATATCATTTTTAAAATCTCTATGTTTGAATATACAAATTATAAAATGTTTTGCAAATAGGAAATATTATTAGGCATAGGATAAATTATGAACATGTAGCGTAGATTTTGTGTATCAGTTAATCAATGTGATTGTTGACCAGAGTTACTCATTATTCCTTACTTTAGTTATTTACATAGTATCTTTTATGTGTTCAGTCATTGTTAAAAATTTAAACATAGATAAAAGTTTATTCCCTATAAAAATTTTCATTTTCTTGCCAATGTTCGGTTTATCAGGAATGTGCACTATTGTTTTTTTTGGACAAACATGTAAAGATTTGTGTTTCCAAATGACTGTTTCAGAGTGACAGCTTGGGAGCTTGGACATATATCATTATTGCTCAGATACTTGTAGAACTTAATTTCTGCAACGTCTGAAAATACATAAAGAGTAGCCATGACTAGCCCTTCATCTAAGGGTAGGAGAGGGAAACGGGGGAGTGCCTCCCGAATAATCACATCGGGAGATGATTCAGTGTGACAATTAGCTGAGGTCCTGGGTTCATACATTTACTCTGTAGCCATTTAGATGTCACTCTGCTGCCATTACTCTGTTTCATGACACTATCGACTGACCATCATTTAGCTGTGTGCCTTTCATTTGTTTTTCCCGTAGTTGTAATGACTTTGCATTAATTAGCAGCGGTCCGTTAACACTCTTGCCTACCCTTTCTCGACACTGAAGGGAACTTCTGTAAGGTAATTAGCAGATGGGATTTAGTATGTGACCTTGACGATGGGACCGGTGACTTCTCATTAGCGCGTGTTCCTGTTAGGCGTCCGGAGGGAGATGAAAGCATCCTGCTCGTTGAAAAGCACGGCGGTGGGCAGCTTAAATGCCACGCAGTCCGCCCTGGCTGGTGTGCCTGGGTGGACCGTCGTCCATTACACCAGCAGGTGGCTGGTGTGATTCCTGTCCGGGCACTCACGTCTGTTCCAGGTTTCAGGTTCCATTCCCAGGGTGGGGACAGGGGCACGTATGAGACAACTGACCGATGTTTCTCTCTCACATCCATGTTTCTCTCTTTCCCTTCCTTTCTCTAAAATCAATTTAAAAAATTAAATGTCATGTAATCCTCGCAAGGACATTGTGGAGGAGTTACTTTATCCCCATCTCACAGTTGAGAAAATGGAGACTCGGAGAAATTAAGTTTTACATATAATAGATGGTAGTGTCAGGATTAGGACTTGATAGTTTAGTGACTTAAAATCTAAATTGTATGTCGCTAAGAACTCAGAATCTAATTGTCCAAATTATTCCATAAGCGACACATATTTGATAATGCACGCAGTTCCAGAGGCGGTCACAGCCTGGAGGACGTGAGGAGTGAGATAAAGAGGAGTGCAGGGACTGAGACACTGACCACCGGCATTTTGGCCAGCCTTCACCGGTTGAGGGCACAGCCCTCCACACAACAACTGCAAGTTCAGCAGTCCCCCAGGCCCCTGATACTCCTGATCGGCTGGCTACACATTTAGGGGTGCCCACAACCCTGGAGGTTCAGTAATTCACTGGGATGACTCACAGAGCTCAGGAAAGCACTGTACATATCATTATCGTTTTATCATGAAGGATAAAAATCACAACCTGCCACGTGAGGCGACCCATAGGGAGAGTCTGGGAGGATCACAAACAAAACACCTGTGTCCTCGGGACATGCCACCCTCCCAGCTCCCAGCTCTCTCCTGTGTATCTCCATGCAGGAGGCTCACCGCAGCTACAGGGGTCAGTGTTGCCTGGGGTTTCGCTATCCAGGCCTGATTGATTGAACCATGGACCACAAGGCCCAGCTCACTCTCTGGCTCCACCCTCTCTCTGGAAGTCAGATCGATTTCCTCTGGCCCAAAGCCTGGGCCCTTTAAATCACCTGGTTGGTCTTTCCGGTGTGTCCAGCTTCCATCCCGAGTCATCTCATTGCCATAAAACACGGAGCATCGCAGAGACACGCCCATCCCTGGGGAAAGCCCAAGGATTTGGGGATAGATCTCTATACAGTAGTTAGCCACTGGTGGCAACATGTACATAGAGCACACAGCACATGGAATGTTACGATCTCATTTTGAAAAGAGCACCCTCTGATTTCAGAAGAAGTAACTAATTCTTCATGGTGACTTGCATCATGAGTAGAATGAGAGGCATGAGGGCCAGAAAGGATGTCATTTTGATAGAGAAAAACATATGCACAAAGGCATAGACGCAGTAAAGTGCATTATAGCTTGGGATAATTGATAGTAATAAGTGGTTTTGAGTCACTTGATTATAGGAAATGGGAAGGATAGGCAGGAGCCAGATTACCCACCAACAGTAGTCAGTGATGTCTACTGAGTACTCATTATGTGACAGGTAGTGTGCAAGAGTGCTTAACATACACTGACTCATTGCATCCTCACAATGACTGATACTAGCTATTGTTACTGCTATTTGTAAACAAAGGAGGGAGGCATAGAGATTCTGTGAGTGACCCAAAGTTGCCTCGAGGATAAGTGATGGAGTCAGAATACAGTACGAGGTCAGGTAACCCCTCAGTCACTGCACTATTGCTTTCTTGTCCTGGTATATCACACTGAAGGCATTGGACTTTGTAGGCAAGACTTTTTAGATTTTAGAGAACGGATTGGATTGAAATCTTTAAAAAACGTTTTTATGATTTCAGAGAGGAAGGGGAGAGAAAGAGAG
>PVJN01013607.1:0-38787 GCA_004026805.1 Lasiurus borealis
AATAAGGGTCTCTTTGTCCTCCTAATGAGTTATAGGAGCTGGAGGTCTTGCAGAACATGGAGATAATCAGCGCTCTTTATTTCCGCCTTTTTTTTTTTTTTTTTGCAACTGAAATGAAACCATCTCAGGGTGGGCAAATGGAAGGGCTGAAATAGCTTTCTTTTTTTCCACCTCGTATACATTTTCTTATTCCCTCTGACCACCAGTCCGCAGAAGGCCCAGGTTTTGCCGAATCCCCGTGTTCCTGTTT
The DNA here is from genome assembly GCA_004026805.1 of Lasiurus borealis. NCBI lineage: Eukaryota > Metazoa > Chordata > Mammalia > Chiroptera > Vespertilionidae > Lasiurus > Lasiurus borealis. Next base: position 251 of record PVJN01013607.1, read on the forward strand.
GCCATTAGTCCCCATTCTGCATGAAAAGCTCCTGGTAGTCAAGACTTTTATGTTTCTTTTTTTTAAAAAATATATTTTATTGATTTTTTACAGAGAGGAAGGGAGATAGAAAGTTAGAAACATTGATGAGAGAGAGACATCGATCAGCCGCCTCCTGCACGCCCCACAGTGGAGATGTGCCCGCAAGCAAGGTACATGCCCCCAACCGGAATTGAACCTGGGACCTCTCAGTCCACAAGCTGACGCTCTATTCACTGAGCCAAACCGGTCTCGGCAAGACTTTTCTGTTTCTTTTACTCCTGCTCTTCCATGAACGCTGCAGGTTGCTCTACCGTTGCACTTCACCATTCAGCCACTTACTGCGGTCCTGAGTTATTCATCACATCTCCACGGTTTAAGTCACGAATTAGCCATTTGTTTCTCGGGGCTTCTTGCGTTACTGAGGTTTCCTGATATTTATCACCGCAAATGGGTTCACTCTTAATCCCATAACAGAGAAAGCGAGTCATCTCTCTCGTGAAATAATCGGATTGAGCGGAAAAAAAATAATAATTTCGATCTCTCACACTGTTTATCTGACACTTTAATAGCGTGGTCTGGGAAGGCTTCTCAATAAGACCGTATTTGATTAGAGACCTGAAGGAAGTACAGGGAGAACCATCCCCATGTCCGGGGGAACTAGCTTTCAGGCGGAGGGAGAAGCAACCACAAAGACAGTTGAAATGTGGGATGCGGATATGATGGGCCGGAATATCACCGAGGTTTGTCTCTCGCATTCAGTGTGGAGCCCGGTTCTCAGCGAAAACATTGACTGACACAAATACCAAAGGCCCAGATCCTCACTGGCCTTTGCTGGAGCTGGGACTGAGCCAAAAGGCTTCTGTCTCAGGACCTTGGCACTCGCCATGCCCTTGGCTTGGGGACACAATTAATTGAGTGGCTATGCCTTCAACATGTGCAGGACTCAGCTCAAATGTCACCTAAAAAAGTTTTTTTTAAAAATTGATTTCAGAGAGGAAAGAAGAAGGACACAGAGAGAGAGAAACATCAATGATGAGAGAGGATCATGGATCGGCTGCCTCACAATAAAGATCGAGATCTCAAGCCGAGCATGTGCCCTGACCAAGAATTGAACTGTGACCTCCTGGTTCAAAGGTCAATGCTCAACCACTGAGCCATGCTGGATGGGCTCCAATGTCACCTTTGAAGCCACCTCTTCCCAGACAACCTCAGCAGTCTCACCCTGCTTAGTCTACTCTCTTTTCCTCAGAAGCATACATGATCACATCCATAAAAATCATCCCTTTGCTCTAGAAAGTAAGCATCTTGAAGGCAAGGGTGCTATTTTACTCTCTGCCCAATCCTTGGACCCTGGAACACTTAGCAAACACGATTACAGGTTATCAAATTAATTCGTTACATAATGAGAAGTACGGTAACTACAAAGGAGTCCAAGGAAGGTCCAAATTCTAACAGAAAAGAACGTCTTTCAAAGGAGGTGTTGCTTGGTATCACTTGAGACAAATCTCAAAAGCTTGAACTTGACCAACATTCCAGGAAAAAAAACATTGTTGTGGCTTTCTTGCCAAAACACAGCTCTATCTCATGCAAGCGGTGACCATTTTTTTTCTCTTCCTGCAGCAACTAAAACATGCTAACAAATGCTCTCTGAGCAGAAATCCCCACAGAACGCATAATGGCAGGGGCCTCTGACATACCCCACAAAGGAATAGACACATTTTATTCCCCAAACCTGACTAACAGGATCTCTGGTGGCCCTCTGTGTCACCTGAAGTGGTTTGCTTTCCACCGTGAATCCGGTGAATTAAAGAATCTCTGTGAATGGCCCCTGACTCACCTGAGCAGGTGAATCCTGATTCAGTGGTGTGTATACAGCTGGTGATACAAAAAGCAACTGGAGGTGGCAAAGAAAAAGCTAGTTCTGCAGGGAGTTTGCAAGTCAAAAGCAAGATATAGCCAGTGCCTCTCCCTGGAGAAAGACTTTATAGACGGGATCAGATGAAATTCAAGGGCTTTCTGATGCGATGATGATACAGTGGTACCTCGAGATACAAGTTTAATTTGTTCCGTAACCTTGAGGCGTGGGAAACTATGAGACGCTCGAGTCGCTGTAAACTGGTGGGTCGTGTGCAGCCGGCTGATCGGCGCGATTACTCCTATCTCAACTGTTGCTCATATTTCAAAGCAAAAATCGCTCAGTCGACGGCTTGTATCTCAAAATTCTCGTATGTTAGGCCACTCGTATCTCGAGGTACCACTGTACAGATAAGGCATTGGATGGGGGCTCTGCTCCAGGACCAATATTTGAGTGAACACTGGTACTACATCTACTGAAAATCTCCAGTTGGCCATATTGATCCCATTACATCTCTACACATCTCTCTAAATTATACATGGCACACCACTGGCAAGAGTTTTCATTCTATGGGTCTCTCTTTGTACAGAGCCTGCCAATGTCACATGCACGTAGCCACCTGATAGACATTTATTTTCTGGGAAAAATCCAAAGACCCGACACCTCTCCCCACAAAATCTCTTTTGCCTTCTCTCTAGTTAAATTGCTTACACAAAACTAGGGACAAATGAGCTCCGTTCGCGGTGGCAAACGATTTCCCATCATTGGTTGGCTCATTCCTTCACTCACGTCTTCATCGGTTCACACGCTCATTCGTTGAGCAATGAATTATTGAGCATCTTGGCTGGGTCCCATGGATTTTTGAGGCTACAGCATCTCTGACCTCTCCAAAGGTAAAGAAAGGGTCATAGCTTATGTTGACCTCTTTGTTGTGCTATAAAAATTCCACTCTATCTCTCCCCCGCCCTGTCCCTGACCTTGTTAACTATAAAAATGCTTGGCTTCTCCATGTATGTTTTCATTCAGGCTACAGCTCCACGTATAACAATTTTGTAAGGGCCATTACAACACATTGCTCTGAAAAATTTTCAACTAGGCATATCATGAAGCTAAACGTGACTATTCCTTGCACGCCCCTCCCTCTCCCCCCACGTTCTCCCCATCAGTTTTATCTCGTGAGGCTAACTCACTATTCTGTTGGGCCTACATCCATGCATGTCCTCAGGTAGAAGGCTTTTTGTTAGCATACCACAATATGCCCTGGGACCCAGAGAAATTGGCCAGAATGTTAATTATTACCTGTAGAGAGAAACTGTACCATTTGGTTCCTTTGTGTTTTCAGCTGAATGTGGCACAGTGGTACCTCGAGATACGAGTGCTCTAACATATGAGATTTTTGAGATACGAGCCGTGGAGCGAGTGATTTTTGCTTTGAAATACGAGCAACATTTGAGATAGGAGTCATTGCGAGGATCGGCTGGCTGCACATGACCCACCAATTTACCACGACTCAAGCGTCTCATAGTTTCCCACGCCTTAAGGTTATGGAACTAATTAAACTCGTATCTCGAGGTTCCACTGTATTTAGCAACTGTCTTTTATGCTTCATTCTAGAGAACAGAACACGTAGCTGGATTCCCCATCCATGCCATGTTGCTTGCCTCCCAAGGTCCGGACGGGTAATTCCCACTCTGGGTTCTGAAGCAGCCGTAGGACCCACGGCCTGGGGTCCTCCATGGACACACAATGGAGGTGAGATATTGGGTTCATACAGTGAAAATGGAAGTGGGGGATTAGAAGAGGTTTCACCATTTGGGTTTATGCTGATTGTCCAATCTACCTGCACACCTACCGGCCCGCTGATTCCACGAACCCTAAAAAGACCCATTATTTATGTTTTTCTAATGAAAACACATGTAGTCTGCACCACAGAAGAAACCATAAACAGAATTGAGAAAAGCAGGCAAACAGACTTCCTGCTTCTTAAAAAGGAAGAAAGTTAACTGACAAAAAAATTTAAAGGACTGTCTCGTGAGGGCACTAAAAAATAAATGACTTGTGAAATGAACCAGAATCAGCAGAGAACAAAAGTGAGTAATATGCTGTAACATATTGTTATTATTGTTACTTTATTAATTTAAGAGAGAGAGGGAGAGAAAAAGAAACGTTGATTTGCCGTCCCACTTACTTATACAGTCATTCGCTGATTTTTGTATGTGTCCTGAGCAGGGATTGAACCTGCAACCCTAGTGTTTTGGGAGGATGCTGTAATCAACTGGCTACTCTTCCGGGGCTAAAATATACTTTTGACAGACATGAACTCTAATAAAAATACCATAGTATAATCCTCATGCCTTGGGGCGGGAATACTAAATGGTACAGTCATGCAGGAAAACAGTTTCCCATGATGTTACACTAACCACCTGACAATCCCAACCCCAGGTATTCACTCCCCCATCCCAATCTACACATGAATATTTATAGCAGCTTTATTCATAATCACAGCAAACCAGAGACAGCCCAGATGCCCTGCAACAAGCGAATGGACAGGCAGAGTGGGCTAGCCTGGACGATGGAATAGCATGCAGGCATGAAAAGGTCAACTACAGGTGCCAGCAACAACATGCACACGTCTCAAAGGTGCCATCCTGATTGATCAAGTCAGTTTCAAAAGGTCAGATACTGATTCTACTCAGAGGACAGTCTCAAAAGGACAAAATGATAGGACTGCTGGGGAGTGGGCCTGGGAGAGGGTGTGACTACATAAGGGAGCACAGGAGCATTTTGAGGAGATGGGGCTGTTCTGTCTCATGACAACGGTGGTGGCCACACGATCTATACATGAGTTAGGATTCACGGAACTGCATACAATAAAGGCAACTGTGCTGTGTGATAATTAAAAGCCTACCTAATAAAAGGGTAATATGCAAATTAACCATCACTCTGTAATAAAGATGGTGGCGCCCAAAGCGGTTGGGGTGCTGGGGTGGAATTGCCCCGGTGATGAGCCCCAGTGTCCTGTGCACTCCAACCCACGGAGGGAAAAAGGGTGGGTGGGTGGGCCTCTGGCCAGAGTGCAGAATGCTGGCATTGTTGCAGGCCGGGCTGAGGGACCTCTCCCCCTTCACCCCCCTGTGCATGAATTTCGAGCACCAGGCCTTTAGTCTATAATAAAAACTAAATGCTTGGATGAATGCAAAGAACAGGACACATTCATTTGGTGTTAATTGGGGAAGGAAAGGCAGGAGCCACTTCCGGGAGAGAAATGAGGCCATTCTCTCAAAAACAAGGAGTAAACCCACCCTCCATCTTGAAAGTCTGTTTTCAACAGATACGTCATGTCCTTAAACATACAACAAAAGTAGCCAAGACCAGTTTGGCTTAATGGATAGAGCATCAGCCCGCAGACTGAAAGGTCCCAGGTTCAATTCCAGTCAAGGGCGTGTACCTTGGTTGCAGGCACATTTCCAGTGGGGAGTGTGCAGGAGGCACTGATCGATGTTTCTCTCTAATCCATGTTTCTAGCTCTCTATCCCTCTCCCTTCCTCTCTGTGAAAAATCAATAAAATATATTAAAAAAAATAATAAATAAATAAAAAAATAAAATAGGCCCAGAGACATGGAAGCATGGACCAGACTGATGAATCTCAGAGGGAAGGAGGGGGTGGGGAGAGATTAACTAAAGAACTTACATGCCTATGGTATGTGCAGAGCCCCTGGACACAGACAATAGTGTGGTGAAGGCTAAGGGTGTGGTGGAAGCCAGGTGGAGGGGACAAAGGGAAGAAAGTGGGGGACATCTGTAATACTCTCAACAAGAATAGGTAATTTAAAAATCACTGGGGAAAAAAGAACAACAAAAATGGGATCAACCTCTGTGCAAAACTCCCATCAGCACAAGGCTAGTAGTTTGTGTATTTCGGTTCATTTGCATACCATTTGCTAACGCTCAGGTGTCTGTGCGAGGTGCTTAAGAAGTGCTGCCGTGGGAAAGGAGCAGGACCCGCTTTGCCACCTGAGCTGCTGGCTTCTCTCTGACCCTCCGCGCCATCCATAACCCCGTGGAGGCATTAACGGCGCCGCATTATTCATCACCGTAAGATTATTAGTTGATGAGAAACAAACAACGGAGCTTCGCAACCTGCTCTGCTTCCTGGCTGCACGCGGGGCCATTTTTCCACAAGTGGAGAATGGTACCAGGAAGAGAGACTTCTGTTTGTCTTGTGAGATTTCCAACGGCAGAAGGGGTCGACGCGGGGAGGGAAAAGTCAACAGAGTGAAAGAAGAAACGGGGCGTGGCCGGGGGCTCAGCTGGTGAGAGGTGGTCCTTAGAGGCCAGGGTTGCGGGATCGATCCCAGATCAAGGCACATACAGTGGCACCTCGAGATACGAGTGCCCTAACATACGAGATTTTTGAGATACAAGCTGTCGAGCGAGCGATTTTTGCTTTGAAATACGAGCAACATTTGAGATAGGAGTAATCACTCGGATCTGCTGGCTGCACACGACCCACCAGTTTACCGAGACTCAAGGTTACGGAATGAATTAAACTCGTATCACGAGGTACCACTGGTACAAGCATGTACGAATGAACACATACATATGGGGCGCAAGAAATCCCCCCCTCTCTCAACAATAAATAGAAACAGAGGAAACAAAGTTTACGAAGTACTTAGAAGGCACAGCTAAGGGCACTCCCAGTGCAGTGTGCCTGCTACAGCCCTCGGGCCTGAGAGGAGAAACAGAGATCGTCCTTTGTCTGCCAGGGGTTTAGAGGAAAAGCGCTTTCAGGGAGGCAGGGAGGTGAGCAGGGCTGGTGACGGTGGAACCACCGAGGAAGCCTGGCCGTGCTCTGGCCCCGGGATTGGGAAGGCCCGCAGCTGGCTCCCGCCTTCTCATCTCTTTCATCGCACACCCTCCTGCAATACCTGCCTGACCGCGCGCCTCCCCTGCAGGTGGCACCCACTTCTCTCTCTTTCAGGACCTGCGGGCACCACACACAGGTGGCACTCACACCTCTCTCTTTCAGGACCTGTGGGCACCACACACAGGTGGCACTCACACCTCTCTCTTTCAGGACCTATGGGCATCACGCACAGGTGGCACCCACTCCTCTCTCTTTCAGGACCTGTGGGCACCACACACAAGGGGGATGTGCCCACACGCTGCTCCTGACTGTCCCTGTCCCCCAGCATGAGGGGCTGAGCCCCAGGTCCAGGGTCTGTCCCACGGAGGGGTGGGGAGCAGCCAACCCCGCTTGCGAGTAAACAGATGGATGAAGGGAAGGGATAGCAAGATCTCCAATGGCAACGGCCTAACCTGGGGCTTGGGGGTGGCGGTGTGCACAGCTGTCCGAGCAGCACCTGCACCTGCACCTGCGAGCCACAGCGGTCCTGTCCCCCGAGCCTGGAGGTCCTCACTGACACGCTGGGGACCAGCAGGAAGGAGAGGGAGGGAGGAAAAGCAACTCTGTCTGGGCTCCAAGAGGGGCCGTGGTTCCAAGGACCCAGCCCAGCAAGGGGATAGGGCAAAGCGTGAGAGGTGAGCACTGGACCAGGGGCCACAGGTGCTGACAATCCCTCAGGATGCCTCTAGGACAGCGGTTCTCAACCTGTGGGTTGTGACCTGTTTTCGGATGGTCTTAGGCTCTACAGCAGTGACCCACAGGTTGAGAACCACTAGCAGGGTCGCCTAAGACCATCAGAAAACACAGATATTTACATGACGATTCACCACAACACGAGGAACTGTATTAAATGGTCGCGGCATTAGAAAGGTTGAGAACCACTGCTCTAGGAGCCACTGCCCTTCCCAGCTCCCCGCTTCCCTCTGAGGGTGGGAGCAGTGCACCTCCTCTTCCCAGCCCCCTCTCTCCCTGGCTCTGTCCTCGTCCCTAGGGTTCTGACTGTCCCCACCCTCTCTCCTGAGGACACAGCGAACACGCCATCTATTGTCCTGACATCCCCACCCCTGTCCTCCGCTTCCGGCCTCGGGGAAAGTCAGTACAAAGCCCCTCGTTCTCCTACCTGACGCTGCCAGGGCAGAGCGGCTGGCCAGACGCCTGGTGGCCCCAAGGTCAGCGCTGTGACAGCCGCCCTGCAGCCCAGGACACAGACACCGGCCTGGAGAGACTCAGCATCCCGAATGAACGGGGACAGCCTGGGGGAGGGCTGGCAGGGCCGCCAGGTGGGCAAGCGGCGGCCAGAGCGGCCAGAGCCACCTGTGTCCTCCGTCCCAGGGATCACACTGCCGGGCCGCGGCTGCCCACAGGCTCCCGGCGCCTCCCGTGGTTCCAGCCAAATTCCCTCGTCCCCATGTCCCCCTGGGGAGCAGCCCTTTCTGTGTGTTACATCAGTGGCTGATGTGGCTCCCAGGAGGCGCCAGGCCTTTCAGGTCCTCGCTGGTAAAGGCCACAGCCTGGGGCACGTCTGTCCCCCTCAATGTCCCTCCTTCCCCGCTCCTTGTCCGCTCCCCAAGTCACACTTTGCTAATAAGATAGAGCGCAGTGCGAAGCCAAACAGCTTGGAAGAAACTTTTCGCAGAGAACATGGACATCTCCCCTCTTCCCTGAGGAGGGGTCTGGGCTGCTGAGGTAAGTCAATGCAATCCTTGCTCTCCACGTTCCCGCTCCCTCCCCGCACCACTTAGCAATACAACAAGGAGACAGGGCGCCAGGAATTCAAAATACAGTGGTACCTCGAGATACGAGTTTAATTCGTTCTGTAACCTTGAGGCGTGGGAAACTATGAGACGCTCGAATCAAGGTAAACTGGTGGGTCCTGTGCAGCCGGCCGATCCGTGTGATGACTCCTATCTCAAGTGTTGCTCATATTTCAAAGCAAAAATGGCTCGCTCGACGGCTCGTATCTCAAAAATCTCTTATGTTAGGGGACTCGTATCTCGAGGTACCACTGTATTCAGGAGCGTACTGGACAAGTGGATGGAGCATTACGTGGGCAGATTGTTACTAGAAAACAAACTTTCCCAACTTAACCAAACAGAGTGCTCCAGGGGGTGGTAGGTGTCTCAGGAGAATATGTCTCCCTCCTGGCCTGGCTTCTAGAATCGGTCTGGGACCTGCAGGTCAAGTAGCACCTCCTACACAGGGTGCAGCCTCAGCTGTGACCCCGCATTGACCCTCTCCGCAGTGTCCTTCAGGGCTGTGTGGGTGCCGAACTCATTTTCAGGCCTAATCATAAACAGTGCGGATCAGGGTGGTAATTAGCCCGTAGCTAGCTTACTTAAGCACTCACTCTGTGCCAGCTCCTGCGCTAAGAACTTAACTGACCACAGAATGACATGCAATCATAGGTTTACTGGCTGATCACAGAGTAATATGACTATCTAAGCGAGATAATCTCACCTAGCCCTCCCGTGACCCTCACGGAAGGTGCCCATTATACAGATGAGGAGACTGAGGTTTAGGGAGATTAAGGGACTTGCCTCGGTTCACATAGCTGGAAGGGCAGGCCAAGCGCAGGCCCTCTGAGGTCATCGCTCTTGTTTTTCACGCTGGCTGCGTGGCCAGGGTGTCTTCCACCCCATAACATTCATGCGTGAGGGCGTCCATCTGAGTGAACTTCCCAGGTAAGCCAAACTCACTGCCTGCAAGTGCCTGCATCTCTGAATTTTCACCGCGATGTGTATGCAGATCTAACACGTTGAAATTGGGAGCTAAATTTGGCTGCCTTTTTAAAGAGAGCATAATGAGCATAATTCAACATTTAATTGATGACTGAAAACCTATTAAGAGCAAACATAATTGTGCTCCGCACTCATCGAGCCCGGCATCTCTCTTCATTTTCTCCATCTCCTTCCCCGAGGCCAGGCTGGCAGGTGTCAATCTCAGGGCTGCTCTGTGCTGCGCCATCACCGCCCCCTCCCCTTCTCTGCTGCTGTCCATCCCGTCAGTTCTGACTTTTCAAAAGCGATCCCGTTGATTAAAAGTTGCACGTCAAATGAGAACAAATAAGAACCCAGATAAGGAGCTAATGAACTCCAGAGGAAGGTTTTCCGTAGAGCTATTTTGAGGGTGTCAGTAGGCAGTGTAAACACTTGTTTCTCAACTTGGGGTTCGATTCCAGGAAGCCCAAGTTGCCAGGGCTTGTCAAGGACACCCACTGTGTTCCGAATTGTTGCATCACCGGTTTCCTATAGACCTTGTTTTCCCAGGAGGAATATAAAACTTGAGGGTAGAGGTCACCGGATATTTGGAAAATGAGCACTGGCCGGTGCCGAGGCCTGCAAAGATCCTCCCTCCGAGAACTCACAGGTCAGCTCTTTTCCCTACAACGCGGCGGCTGTTAAAGGTGGTGAAACCAAGGCCGCGTGTCTTGACTTGACCTTGGGGTTGGCACACGATGGCCCATAAACCATATTTAGCTCCTGAGCTCAGAAGGCTTTGCATATTTTTGAAGGGCAGTAGTAAAAGCAAAAAAGATTATGTCATGGAGATCAGAGGTGGCTCAGAGATGAAGCCAAATATATTTACTTTCTGGACATTTGCAGAAAAAGTTTGCTAACCCCTGGCCCTAGTGGATGAGGGAAGGCTTCCTGGCAGAGGAGGTGCATGAGCAGTCTCATTTTACATTTATGAGGATCTACTTCCTCTTATACGCAGAGGTGCACCTGCTTATTGTCTGCGTGTGATAGTCGTTTGAGTGACTGCGTGGTGAAACAGACAGGCATCACACTGGCAGGTTCAATTAGCGTTGATCACAGACTATGGTTCTGGCTCATTCCACCGGGCCGATACGGCAAGCAAACACCGATTCTCCTGATGAGACACTTTCACATTAGGGCCTCGGAGAAACAACCGGGGAAAGAAAGAAAACACACAGCACATTTCCTCTCTCCGGCTCCACATTACCTGCAGCCGATCTACACATGACCGAGACATTCCACTCTGAGATTAGGGCAAGGGTCATGCTGCTCCATGTCCACAAAATGACCCCTCATGGCAGTGAACACTCCCCTGGCCCCTCCCCAGGGACACTCAGCACCAGACGTTTCCGGTCTGGCATTTTACATCTCATCTACTGTTCGGCTTTCATTGAAACACACATGTCACACTGCTAGTTTAGGACATTCATGGAGTTTGAACTGACAAACGCGGTAGCTGATGCCCTGGACACACAGCGAGGGGATGCAGATTTCACCCCTGAAAGAGTTACATCAGACGCAGCCTCAAAACAGCTATGAATCCGTGATGGGCAAGGCCGAAGGCCCAGAAGCTTCCTTCCAATCACAGATGGAAACCCGAGTTAAATAATCCAGCCATTTCCCAGGTAATTAGCAGTGTGTATTATTTTCCAATACTCAACCAACAGAATCGGTCTGAAAACTGGGGCTCTTGACATGTTTCCCTATAAAATCAATTCCTTTTAAAAGCAAGAAGCACATTGTCCACCCCGGGAACGTATGATCCACCACCTGCCTGTTCCAAGAAATGCTTTTTAAAAAATATATATTTTATTGATTTTTTACAGAGAGAAAAGGAGAGGGATAGAGAGTTAGAAACATCGATGAGAGAGAGACATCGATCAGCTGCCTCATGCACACCCCCTATTGGGGATGTGCCTGCAACCAAGGTACATGCCCTTAACCAGAATAGAACCTGGGACCTTTCTGTTTGCAGATCCACGCTCTATTCACGGAGCCAAATCGGTTTCAGCTGCTTTGTTTTTTTAAAATGTTTTTTTTTTTTTAATTTTTGTTATGGGGTTGGGATGCTCTCCCTTCTTGGTATTATGGGCCCATTCCTGCAGGAAGTAATTTCAAACCCATCCCCACACTCCATGGCCATGCTGCGGCTCAGTTCATAAGCATTCCGCGTCTACACCAGCAGGGAACTTTCATCTGCGAGTAGGAACGAAGTTTCCCAAACTTGATATGATTTTAACGATCAGAAGCGCATTCTCATCCACGTTCGCTCTCTGACATCATCATCATAAACGGCGGCGGCTCCGGTTTAGACGAGAAAGAGCTGATTCAGGGCGTTACTGTATCTCTCTGTTTGCATAGCAGGAGTCAGGCCGGCTTTATTTTCTTCGAGATGCTTCACGGAGAGCGGGCTCATTTTCATCCAAGACAAGCAATTTCAAAGCGTCTCTCGCCAGGGACGGCCTGGCTAGCGGGGAGCTGGACGGGTTACAGATGGCTGTGCTTTTCCAGGGGCCAAGGGGCTGTTTTATTTGCAGAGCATGTGGTGGAAGGCGTGGTCAGGATGGTGCTGGGGTTGCTTTGGGATCTTCGGCTTTTTTTGTGGAAGACAAAGGGAAATAAGGGCTCCCTGCTGAGATGGGCATTGGCCACGTTGTAAGCGGCATGGAAAGATAAGCTGTGATGCTCGTCTCTCTCAGGAAGTGTTTCAAACGGGCCATTTTCTACCACAGCAAAAAATGGTAACTTTTTCTGGCCTTTCTCAATGTCATTTAATGAATTTTCAGTTTGCTTCAATTAATGAAATCTTACAGAGAAATCATGCTTTCTTTCAAAAAATTTTTGTGTGCTTTAGTAATTATCGACTTGCTGTTTAAAGCCAAGCATCTTTGTTTATTTATTTTTAAAAATTTATTTTTTATTGATTTCAGAGAAGAAGGGAGAGGGAGAGAGAGATAGAAACTCAATGATGAGTGAGAATATTCAATCGGCTGCCTTCTGAATGCCCCCCAGTGAAGATTGAGCCCACCACCCAGCATGTGCCCTGAATGGGAATCAAACCGTGACCTCCTGGTTCATAGGTTGATGCTCAACCACTGAGCAATGCTGGCTGGGTAATTAAAATTAAACCATAAGTCAATTGTTAACGAACATTAAAAAATTAGGATTTTTGGAGCAAGCCTTGAGTCCATGCCAAAACACTAAACAATTTCTTTTTAAGGTTAGCGTACATTCAAGAATCAACCAATGACTACATAAATAAGTGGGACAGCAAATCAATGTTTCTTTCTCTCTCTCTAAAAATCAATAAAAAATAAAAAAACACACCTTTTCATTAATTCTTCACATAGTGTCGCTAACTTATCTGTTCCTCCAACAAACTGAAAACTGGGTGACGACACACCTACCAGCGCCCTGATGGAAATTAATGGTTAAGAAATCCGTATCTGTGGGCTGTGTCTCGGGTCATGGCAAGCCTGTCATTTCAGTTACCTCTAAAAAAGCCTCCTCCATCTGAGAAGGCCAAACCCAATTGATCTTTTTAGGTCTCTGGAAGAAAGTAAAAAAAAAAAAAATTGTATTTCCCCAGAGCACAGTAAAGAGATCTGAGCATGCCTCTTCTTTAAGCAATAACCATTAATATGGCTTCCGCTTGTACCAGACATCTGTAATGCTTTGGGCTGTATTTTCTGGCGCGATAACAGTGTTGTCTTGAGAACTGGTGCGTGAAGAGGACAGAAGGCAGGGAGGCAGAGCTGAGCTGCTCGCTACCACTCCTGTCTAAGGGACAGCGCCCTTATCTTGCAGGAAGACAGAGCCCCGAGTCCCACAGGCAAGTTTCATAAATCTTATCCCCGCCAGCTTTGTCACTCTCTATTCTAGCTCATGGCCCATGGCTGACCTTGATTAGAATCCACTCTCCCATGTACGGATTTGGAGGGATCCGGAATAATGTCACATAAGAATCCCTCTCAGACTCCTGCCGGCCCAGATCCCAAGTTCTTTGACAATCCATCTATGGGCGCTCTTTCCTGACAATGAACTAGAAATCACGCTTAAGAGGTTCAACAGACATTCATTTATTTTTTTAAAGTATATTTTTATTGATTTCAGAGAAGGGAGAGGGAGAGAGAGAGAGAACCATTGATCGGCTGCCAGCTGCACTCCCCACAATGGGGATTGAGCCTGCAACTTGAGCCATGACCTCCTGGTTCATAGGTCAACACTCAACCACTGAGCAACACTGGCTGGCCATCAATAGACATTTATGGAGCATCTGTTTGAACCTGAACTTGATGCTAAGAACAGAGTAATGTCTACGATTTAGTCTCCATTCCCGAGGAGTCTGTAGGCCAGTCAGTGGGACTGACGACTGAAATAGAACTCGAGGAGTGGCTGAAATGGGGATGTGCAGGGTATTCTGAAAACGTCTTCTTGTGATAACAGGATAAAGATGCATATGTTTTTGCATGGACTGAGAATTTTCTGGAGTAGAGCTATTTCATGGGCAATCAGGGCAGGCTCACACAGCCTCTCAGAAGCATTTCTCAGACAATCTTAGAAAAGTGTGCCCTTCTGCAGACATTCTTCCAATACACATTTGGCGTCTCTTAGGCGCCCCTGTGGGGAAGATACAGGCACGGCGCCCCATCTTCAATGATCACCGAATAGTTACCCATGCTGCTCTTCCCATGATCAGATTTCCTGAAGCTCTGCTCTAGCTCTCCGTCTCAAGATCTTGTTCTCACAACTCTACCATGGCGCCTGGGATGACACGAGAAATTTCCTCTCTGTAACCAGAGGAAATAGTGCCTCCAAAACAGGTTACAGCTTCATGTTATTGGATTATTCTAATTGTCACCCCGTGTCTTATCAAGGTGAAGGGTCCTGAGGGACTGAGAGATAAAACTGGTAAGTTCTGATGCTGAAGTGAGAACGAGATGGAAACCACAGGCATCTGAAGGGGTTCTTAGAGAAGGTAAGGAAATGCTCGTAGAACAAATGAGAAAAGACAAAGGTAGTTTTCCATACGCTTCTTAGCTTCTTTCCGTGTCTCCTCTTCTAGAGGGAGGAGGCGAAGGAACAGGTGGAAGAAGGGAGAAGATAAGGAGGGGAGAGAGAAGAAAAAGATAAGGAGGGGAGAGAGAAGAAAAAGAGGAAGAAGCAGAGGTAAATAAAAAAGGAAGAGGAGGAGGAGAAGGCAGCTGTCTAGCAGTGATTAATTGACTTTCCTTCCTTCTAAATGAGATTAAACAATATCAACCACCTCCTAGACATCGTTGGGCATACTCAGATAATGTTGCCGATATCCTTACCAAAAGAAGCAGGTAGTTTTCCTAAAGCTCACCTTGATAACCACTGGCCTTTGTGACTGAGGACACCGGCCTTACTGTAGTAGAGGCTCTGCTCTGGCAGAATCCACAGGCCAGGTGGTTTCTGAAAGTGTGGGTGGCGCCAGGAGACAGGCCAGCAATGGAGACACAAGGCAAGCATCCTGCTGCCCAGGCAAGACACGGCAGGCAAAGCAACCTTGCCCCAGCTGGTGAACCTCTTGTTCTCAGCTCTGTCCAAGCCAGAGCGGCCTGCCCAGGAGGTTTAAATAAAGAAACAAAACACCCTAAAACCAGGTCCTGCTACTGCATGCATCGCTTGCTTTTCTCAAATGCACACACGAGGAAGCCCTCTGTATGGGATGGCAAAAATAAGAATTGACTTATGTACTTAAGGCCCCCAAGGGAGTGCCATTAACCCGGGTGGTATCCCTGCAACCAGGAGTCTACATTAGCACTACACGCTGCCCGGGAGATGTGCAAATCACACGGGTCTGACATCTCCTCCACTCAGCAGCGCAGATACCTCTAAGGCGTAGTTGGTTCCGCCATGTCAGTGGAATAATGGAACATTCAAGAAAGGGGTTCCTTGTATTGCACGGCAATGTGAGATTATAAGACATTGGGAAGAAGTAGGGAGTGACATAGAGATTGTTGAGCTTCGACTGATGAGCTCAGCCCCGTGGAAGAAGTGGATGTTTATTGGGATCGCACAGAACAAAAATCAAAACACAAATGGAGACACCAAAATCAAAATCCAAACAAGTTTAAAAACACAATACTCTTCCCCCCTCGCTCTCATAACACATGCAAACATACATATACACACACAGACACAATGGGTTCTTTACAGGAAGACAAAATTCAAACCCCAAGCTGTTAATACCAAATGTTCATTGTTTTGTTTCCATTGAAATGCAAGTTTGAGGTCAAAGTTTGAGATCCTTGTAGATCAACAGGCAGTTGTACGAATGATGCAGAGAGATGCTAGGCAGCCTTCATCCAGCTGCCCCCAATGGAAACTGGCATCAGGTACACCAATGGCACAAATCACAGATAAGAGATTGACATTAACATGGTCAAGACGCAGGATATATATTTACATCACCAAGACCATCTTTTATAGCCACATACACTTTCTTCCATTCTCCTTTTTAAACATTCAGGTGAACTTCACACACACACACACACACACACACACACACACACACTTTTTAAGCATACAGTATGAAAACTTCTGATAAACATTTACACCCAGGTAACAGCCAAGTCTCCCAAGATATAGACTATTTCCATTGTCCCAGAAAATCCCCTTTCCTGGGCAATCTCTCACCTGTCTGGTCACACTCATGATTTCTCTTACATGTTCTAAAGCTATTTAAAGGGAGTGACAGGATGCTCTGTTCTATATATGACTTCCTTAATGTTGCATCATGTCCTTGAGACTCGTCTATATTGTCGGGTGTCCCCGTAGCTCACTCCTTTGCATCCCTGAATAATATTTCACGGTGTGATGCCATTGGCATTTGCTCATCCATTCACTTGCACGTGGACATTTGGTTTGTGTCCATTTTGTCATTCGTGAGAACCAAGGCTGCTGCTAGCATTCATGCACAAGTCCACCTTTGGACGTGCACTTTTATTTCTTTTGGGTTAACACTTAGGATTGGGATTTCTGGCTATGGTTTTAACTATAGAAGAAAATGCCAAACCGTTTCCCAAGGTGATTATGCCAATTTACACCCCCCCCCCTTCTAGGGTATAGGAGGTACTTTATGCCATGCCATTTGGTGGTGTCCATCTTTTTAATTACAGCCATTCTGCTGGGTGTAAAATGACACCTAACTTTTATTTCTTTCTACCTGAAGAAAGACATGGCAGAACGAGGGTCTGGAGACACATTTGCAATCCAACATGTCGATGAGACTTCTTGTCTGATCTCATTTAAAGCCCATTTTAGCTTCTAGCTGGCAACAAGTGAGGCGTTCTACAACCTCAATCTCTGTGGTGCTTCTAAGTCAGGGATCCCCCAACTTCATGCTGACACACAGACCTGGGGAAAGTTTTCTGCATTTCTGACATAAGCACTCATTGCAGTCCTTCGTAGGTTCTAATGAACACTTGATCCGTGCTTGGGATATCTTGAGTTGAAAGAAGTGTAAATCTCCATCACGAACTCTAAATATATTTTACCATTTTTATACAGTCGCCAGGAGAGAGAAAAATTGGCTGACGGGTCAGACCAGCCAGTTGGAATTCTCACTCACTCTGCATGCTCCTGTCGAGAAAAACAATGCTTGGCCCACTAACAGGCTTCTTATTGACTCGCCTGCGTGGTTCCTGGCAGGTGCTCATGGACAGAAATGGACCAGAGCTGGTCCCCACGACACCGACACGGGAGTTAGCAACAGCACCTCACCTGTCATCCATGTTTAGCTAAATGGGCATCAGAGCCAAGAACTGCACCTGACTCTGCTCACCTGTGAAGAATAGGCATGAAGACAAATATGTGACTCAAGTGTCCATGTGGAGAGTCGCTGTCTTCAGATCTCTGAGCTAAAAAGTTTTCTTTCCTCCATAGGGTGTGTCCAGGAGATAAGAGAACAGAAATAAGGAGACACAGAGCTTCGACTGTCTGTCAGCACACTCAGTTGTTCATATATATAAACATAAGTATCTCCACACAATAGGCATGATTATAAAGCTTTAAGATAGACGTTCACATGTGCTTTATTCTGGCACCTTTCTGCTTTACAGCCACACCTCATGTCTTTATAGATGCACACACACCGCGAGAAGGTCTGAGAGAAAGAGAAGGGCCAGTAAAGAGAGAGATGTGGGTGAGACAGCTTGGTATGGCAGGCAACATGGGGTTCCCTCATGAGAGTTAACTCTAAACCTCCCACCTACAAGCCTTAGGTGGGGGCGATGTGGGAAAATGTTTACCACACTTAGGGCCCCAATTTCCTCATCTGTGAAATGGAAGTAAAAACACTAATTTTATATGGCTACCAGGAGAAATAAACAAGCTAATATCCATGGAAGTTATTATTATGATGCCTGAAACATTATTAGGACTCAACAGTAGACTGAATCTAACAATGGACTCATTCTGGTTTGATTTCACCCAAGCTCTCTTTCTACCTCACTGGCAAAGGTTTAGAGATCATATAGGTAATTTAGATTCTTTATATACCGACTAATCCCATTTCTATTCAGACACAAAAGTGGCTGTTGGAAGAGAGGTGGCTGGTAGACCAGGTGTCCTCACACCATGGATTAAAGCCTGGAAACATACACAACCTCTTCATAGAGCTTTGGTCAGCATGGAAGAGATGGATATTAAGGAGGATGCATTTAAAATGTCTCACACCCAACATGACATTGTGCAAAGGCCATAATACACCTGACCCCATACAGCCTTCAGAAGACAACCCTGTGGGAAGAGTCGTAGTATCCCTACTTTACAAACAAGGATTAGAGAACTGTCCCCAAGCTTAATGATCATAAAAATACTAGTGTTTGGATCTCTTGGTTACTAAGCACATTTTCTGAGATACATTAAGAGCTTCCCTCCTCCTCTCAGGCTTCCTGTCCATGAGACCAAGATTTGACTCTAGATCTGTCCTTCGCAAACTACAACACACCTATGAATTGTCCGAGTATCTCGTCTAATTCAGAGAGTGTCAGGTGTGGCTTGAGAGGCTGTATTTTCCACAAGCTCCTAAGACTGGTCCATGGGCCACACTTTGAGGAACAGGGACCCAGACTCTCCAGGCAATTTGGAGAGGAGAAGTACATGCAGATTGCAACTACTTTTGCTCTTTTAGTGCATGTCATTTAAGCTGACCAGAAAACACGTGCTTGTAGAGGAAAGACCTTCATTGTAATTGCACCCTCTGTTTCCCCACCTCTGCGTTTCACTCCTGCAGATGGGGCCAACAGAAGATCGCCTAGTCTTCTGAGACTCTAAAATACATGATACCGAAGTGGGCATTAATAAAAACAAATTCTTTACTCAGTACACAGCCAGTGAAATCCTTGCGCATCCAAATGTAATAAATATATTTCTCAATGCTCCATAATTTATCACACAATTTCCCTCTCTGCTTACTGTGGCTTATCGTGAGGGTAACACCAATGCAATAAGATGAGGATGCTGCGAGTAATTTCTAATATTATGGTGAAATCATATATTTTCCTAGATGGCTGATTTGATACAAGACCCGAGCCCCAGTCCATAAATCTCTGGATGCTTGAGATTTGTCATGATTTCATATTTAATCTATAGCCTATTGATACATCATCAGCACCCGAGGAGTGACTAAGAAGGCTACGGGAGATAAGCATTTCAAATACATTTGTAGACTGAGGACCCTGGGATGGGCAAAATAAGTCAGGTGGGTATCCCTCCCTTATATTGTTGATGATTTTCACCTAATTCCTAACTTGCAAGCTGGGCTTCTTTGGGGGTGTTTCTTAGGCACACCCCCAAAGTGGATACAGTTCATGTCAATGGCACCAAATGCCAAGAAAACCGTTCTGGGAATTTTATTTACTTCCAGCCTTGTATCCCAGTTTCAGGATCCCCCTCCATTATTTATCTCCTTAGAGTTTAGAATTCACAAGGACTGGGTGTGAAAATGCACATGCCCTGAGACAGTGACTTTGCCTTATTCACCACCATCCCCAGCACTTAGAATAATATTGACCCACTAGAGGCCCGATGCATGAAATTCATCCAAGAGTAGGCCTTCCTTCTCCCGGCTGCCAGCACCTGGGACATGGCCTTCCCTCAGAGCCCCAGCTTTGTCCAGAAGGTCGTTCAGTATAATTAGCATATTATGCTTTTATTATTATAGATTACAAATATTTTGAGTGATTGAACTGTGCTGGTTAATCCTTATTCATTATTGGAAGCCACCAATAGCGCCTCTTCTAACACAGCATTTTTGCTCTTTGTTTAGTCTTTAGGTGCGAACTTGCATTGGTAACATCCTCCACCCAGCTCCTCCCTGTCACATGGGCCCATCACAAGACAATCCTTGGACATCCTGAGATTCAGACACCCCGATGTTATTTCTCTTACTCCCACCATATTGCCAATGGGGAAAGCATTCCCTCCTCTCACCTGGCGTGGTCTCATCTGACAAAAAAATGCCCTGATTTATTTCTGTTTCAAGTGGCCGCGATCTTGCAGGAATTCTGGAAATGCAAATAAACTCGAAATGGAAACAGTTGTGATATGGACTCCCCGCAAGAGTCTTCACTGGACCCATCGCCAAGCACTCTCATAGGTGCTCCACCATTTTCAAGGCACTTTTCATGTGTTCATCAGCACTTGCTATGTTGTGTGCTTTCTGCCAGGGGATTCCAGACAGAGACACACAGCTGCTTTCCAAACACAACGCATCCTGAGTTTCCAAACAGGGCTGCTCGCAGAGGGCATCTTTCTTCCAGGCCAAGGGATCACCAGCCATCTCCCCCTCTGGAAACCTAAGGAAATGTGAGCGCCTCTCCCTCACTTTACAATACCAGCTGAGGAATCAAGTGTCCTTAAATTATAATTTGCTTGCGTCGGGCGGCTTTCCATCCACCACCACAACAGCCCCCTTCGTAAATCAGGTTTATTTATTCATAGGCACCAGCATTTCATTACTTTCATCAAAACCAGTCAACTGCATTCGGCGGCTCCTGCATTCTTATAAACTAACTGGAAAAGCAATTAACATTCGCCAGCACTTCGGAGAGTGGGGAGAGGGGCGAGGGACCCCTCCTCACTCTTGGAAGCGCGAGCTCCGGAGGCGGATTGGGGGGGTACAAAACGACTGCTCCTCTGTGTCAAGGGAGATCAGGGAAGTGACACAGATTAAAACAAATTGTTGATCCGGACCAGGGAGAAGCTCGGGAAACAATAGAAGTAAAAGCATAAATGTCAATTTGGGATGATCGAGGACACAATCTAAATGCAATATGAGAGGCCCCCAGACAAAAGCAAGAAATAGAGATTGCACATTAGCGAAGCATCAAAGTAACCGGAGCAGGAGACCGCGCGCGCGCACGGAGTCATCTGGTCCCAGCATATGAGAACGCACGCAACACATTGCTGATTGCTCAGCAAACCCAATTACGAATTAACCCGCCGCTGCAGAAACCCTCCGAAATTATGCTCATTTCAAGCTGCTCGGAAGAACATTCTGTCCCGGCGGAAACTTGGCTTCCCATATTGGCTTCGTTCTTCGGCTCCCTTTTTTTTTTTTTGGTCTAAGTGCCTACAGGCTACACACACACACACACACACACACTAAACAAAAAATAAATACAAATAAAAAAAAAGCAACACCCTCCCCGCTCCGGTTGTCAGCCTAGCAGTGTGGGTTCTGGCGCCAAATGCTCACCGGTCCTCTTGGACAGGAAGATGAAGCATGAGGTCAACCTGCAAGGTCATCGTCTCGGCTTCCCAAACCGCTCCCACCTGCCTCCCTGGCAGCGTGCTGCACAAGTCAAGATCGGACGACTCGCTCCTAATTACTCGAGTGTCATTTCCAGTCTGGCCTTCCTGGTGACCAAAGTCAAACTGTGGGCCCGACGGTGGCTCCGTCTCAGACGTTCTTGGCAGCGTGCTAATGCGGGGGGCAGAGCTAACGGGGAGGGATGCAGGTGGGAACACGCCCTGAGCATCTCCTTCCTGATGGGCTTCAGGTGTCAGGGTGGCTATTAATTAGCGGGATGGTCAGCATGATGCCGGGCGGGTCAAGGAGTCGGTCACGTCTTAGAAATGCTCAGAGCTCGCTCAGCCCACGCCCCAGCTCTTCTTTGTAGGGATTAGTCGTAACCGTTTTTATTTCTTCAATGTAGCTATTTAGCTTTAATAGAAAAGAGAAAGAGAAACAAGCACTTCTGTACCTCACTGATGCAACGCCAAAAATGCACCTGAGAACCAACGTTTGGAAAGGCTGTGTGTGGCTTCACCATTATTTAAACTTGACTGAGTGCTATCTCTGTGTGGAATACTATCCTAAATGCTACCTATCAAGAAACAGTAGCTGTTACGGTTGTCTTCTATAGCCACTAATAACACCATTGACTATAGCAGTTATAATAATAGAATGATATTGGGGTGGTTACAAAACAATTCACTTGACAAAATTATTTGTCCCAAGATTCCCTTATAGAGGAGTTCCTCAACATGTTGCAACTATTACTTATTTTTAAAGTCAACTCAATGTCATCAGTACATATTGAGTCTTGGTGAAATGCGAGGCCATGTCCAAGGTGCAGGGAGCCAGACAAGAAGGAATCGCTGGGCAATGAACTTGGGAGCGCAGACCGTGTCAGGCACTGGTTAGAACACTTGGCGTAGAGTTTAGTCTTTTACCATCACCACATATTCCCCATTTTATTAGCGAGGAACCTGAGATCCAGACAGGCGAGGTGAGTCTTTCGAGGTCACCAGCAAGCAGGTGGCCGCCCTTGTCCCCAATCAGCGAGTCAGAGCCCAGGGACACATCCTTCTTCAGAGGTGGGTTTGGGGAGGAGGACGCATAGTCCTTCCACATGGTGACTGTTAGGAGAAACCTCCCTGCCTTGGGACACCCTGATGTGCCCAACCCACAGATGACAATGACATTTCCACTGGGTTTACAGCATTCAGACCCATGAGCCCTGGAGACTCTGAAATGTGCCGCACCAGCATGGCCAAGGATGCATCTAAGGAGGGGCAGTGAAGGATTGGAGAAAAGACAGACCAGAGAATAAAGCTGGGGCCTGGTGGATCTCCGGTGCCTGGATGAGGACACAAAAGCCCCAGCCTGCAAGCCGACACTTTATTTTATAGCCTCATTAAAACAAGAGCAGATTAACGTGTATACAAATGTTCTTTTTTTTTTTAATATACTGTATTTTGTTGATTTTTTACAGAGAAGAAGAGAGAGGGATAGAGAGTTAGAAACATCGATGAGAGAGAGACATTGATCAGCTGCCTCTTGCATACCCCCTACTGGGGATATGCCTGGAACCAAGGTACCTGCCCTTAACTGGAATCGAACCTGGAACCTTTCAGTCTGCAGACTGAGGCTCTATCCACTGAACCAAACCAGTTTCAGCACAAATGTTCTTGCTTTGGCAACACTTGCCGCACCTCCCACAGCCCCTTAGCTCCTTAGGAAGGAATTAGGGAGGGCCACCAGGTCAGGCTTACTTCTGCACTCCAGGCTGGCACTTGTGTGTGGCCCTGTCACAGGTCAGCCCGAGGCCTGTCCCTAGAGCTGCTCCCTTCACTGAAACCTGGTCCACAGAGAGGTGCACTCACCCAACTGTCCCTTCCCCTTGGCTCAGCTTCCCGGGAAATGCTGTCCAGGGCTATTGCTGGGGCTTGCAAGTCATCCTGGGTTCCCCAGGCCACTTGGACCAGGAACACGTGTCTGAGCGTGTTAGTCTTGCTTAGATTCCAGGTGATAATTGAGGAGGGAGAGGAGGAGGGCAGGAGGAAGGAAAAAAATCTCTTTCGAGAACATTCTTCCTTTCTAAGACTTGTCAGGTGTGTCTGATGCCCGGCAGCATCAAAGACGGGCCTTCCTGGGTTTGAGCGGCTCTGGCACAAGCACCTGGCCTGGGGAACAGCATTTCCTTCCTACCCCTCCTTCCCACCTGCTGCCCCCCACACCTCCACGAAAGGGCCCTGAGCGAGACGCCCCGCGCAGCTCCTTGCTTCAGTAGCAACAGCGGGCGAGGTCGCCATGCTGACATCAGAGCTACTTGGTCATCATCGGCTTTGCTCACCCCGAGCAGGAGCTGAACCGCGAGGCAAGGGCGGTGGGCCACTGAGAATAAGCGGGGCCTCCCACGGATTGTCGCTCCCTTTCTTTCTTTCTTTCTCTTTTTTTTTTTTGGGTACCAGGCCTCCTTCCCTCTCAGGAAGAGCCCAGCTCTGCATGCTGGCATCTCAGCCTTTTAAGGTGAACCCTCTACTCCTGGAGACGCGCTTCCTGGCAGAGGCTGGGAGAGAAGGGAAGGAGGGGGGTCCAGATCAAAGCGGGCTTTGAAGTGAGTATCGTTTTTTTTTTTTTTGGAATGTTGCTAAGAGTGTAACACACAGTTCAGCAGGAAATTGGCTCCGGGAAGGGCTTTGTAGTTGCTCCCCGGGACTGCCGATTTCTCTGACCCAGTGGCAAAGGTGTGGAGCGAGCGGTGGGGGGTGGTGGAGGGGGCGCTGAAGAGCGCTGATGCTCACGGATCTGATTTAAATTTTCACCGGCCAAGTCCTTGGGCTCCGACTCGCTGAACAGGAATGTAGCATCACGAAGGCTGAGACAAGCGCCGAGAGAAATGGGGCTCTTTCTCTGAATTCTGAGCTGTCTCCACAACTGGACAGAAAGAGCAGGAAGAAGGATATTTCGCTTCCTGTGGCAGAGGGGAAAAAGCCGTGTAGGAACAGAGATGGAGGTGCTCTTACCGGACACTCTGACATACAACATGGGGTGACAGTCAGTACAAGGTGCCCAGCACAGTATCTGGCACTCAACAAGTGCTCAATATATAGCATTGGCTCCTTTAATCCTCATCGCAAATCAGTAAATTAGGTACTTAAAAAAAAAGATATTTTGCCGAAACCAGTTTGGCTCCGTGGATAGAGCATCGTATCGGCCTGTGGACTGAGAGGTCCCAGGTTTGATTCCGGTCAAGGGCATGTACATTGGTTGCGGGTGCATCCCCAGTGCGGGGCGTGCAGGAGGCGGCTGATTGATGTCTCTCTCTCATCGATGTTTCTGACTTTCTGTCCCTCTCCCTTCCTCTCTGTGAAAAATCAGTAAAATATATTAAAAAAAGATATTTTTATTAATTTTTAGAGAGTGAAAGGGAGATGGGGAGGGAGAGAGAAACATCGATGGGAGAAAAAAAATATCCATCTGTGAGAGAGAAACATTTATCAGGTGCCTCCTACATGCACCCCAACCAGGGATCAAACCCACAACCTGGGCATGTGCCCTGACCAGGAATCAAACCGGCAACCTTTCGATGCCCAACCAACTGAGCAACACCAGACAGGGCTAAATACTTTTTAATCCTCGCTTTACAGATGTAAAAGGAGACCAAGAAACTTCCCCAAGGTCAGTTAGATAAAAGGACAACACAGATAAACACTCAGCTATCAGACCCGGAAACCCCCTTTCCAACCTATGCACAGACTGACTTGCCTTAGGACAAGAGGAGTTAACAGTGAAGTCTGTTTTGGAGCAATTAATGCGCGCCAAATTAAGGAAATGCCATCTCTGTTTTCCCAGGGAGAAAGGAACACGGAACAGCTAGACGTCCTTGTTAGCGCGGGGGCTGCCTCTCTCAGGGATTCCAGGAGGGCAGAGGGTTCTGCTCTTTTGGTTTATGCCTTTCATTTCCGTTGTTGCTTCTGTTGTAAGGGGAGGGACCGGGAAACGGGGATTAGCTGGATAATTAGTGGATTGATCCAGGGGAACAAAAGATTTTGCTGGGAACACGCAACCTGGCCACACACTCCACGTATCTCCCAGTAATAGAGCGAGGGAGCAAGCTCTGCTGGGTTGTGGGGGTGGAGGAGAGAAAAAGGATTCGACTTGGGGCGAGTTCCCCCAGATTGGAGGGGAAAAGACCCCTCCAAGTATAATTCAGACACCTGAAATCAGTGGTTCTCAACCTGTGGGTCGCGACCTCTTTGGGGGTTGAACAACCCTTTCACAGGGGTCGCCTAAGACCAGCGGAAAACACCTATTTCCCATGGTCTTAGGAGCCAACACACCGCTCCTCGGTGTAGCAAAGTGTAGCAATGTAGTTTACTGTTGTTATATGAAGACTGTTACCCATGCTACACCACGATTCAAGACAAAATTTCATTTATTTGTAATTAGAAATAAATATTTCACAATATATAATTACATATTGTTTTTTGTGATTAATCCCTATGCTTTAATTATGTTCATTTTGTAACAATGAAAATACATCCTGCCTATCAGATATTTACATTACAGTTCATGACAGTAGTAAAATTACAGTGATGAAGTAGCAACAGAAATAATTTTATGGTTGGGGGTCACCACCACATGAGGAGCTGTCTTAAAGGGTCACGGCCTTAGGAAGGTTGAGAACCACTGCCTTAAATAAAAGCTGGGGTGGGATGAAATCTGACCGTATGTTTTCAGACACACTTCCTCCTCTCTCTCCGACTCCCTTCTCTACCATAGACCGAAATCCCTGTTGACCACATGTGTCTAGTGGCCCTTCATGTGGAATTCGGGTTTGCCTCTTCACACACCAATGGACATTGAGAAGGTAGCACTTTGATGCCAAGGGCAACATCACTCTCTCTCTTTCTCACTCTGTGCTCTGTCGTCTCATCCCAATCAAGAATGAGGGTGACTTGAAGGGAGATGTGGTGGGTAGAATAATGACCCTCTGAGGACATCCATGTTCTCATCCCCCAAACCTGTGAGTATGCTGTTTTATCTGGTGTGGTGGGTTGAACTGTGCTCCCCCTAAAAAAATACACTGAAGACCTAACTCTCAACCTCTCAGATGTGATCTTTATTGGACAATAGGGTTGGAGCACATGGAACTAGTTAAGATGAGTTCATACCAGAGCAGGGGGGCTCTGGCTCCTACTCCGATATGACTGGTGTTCTTATATGAAAACAGCCATGTGAAGACTCAGGGACATGTAGGGAGACACCATGTGACAATGAAGTAATGAACGGACGTCATGTAATCGCAAGCCAAGAAGCACTGAAGATGGCAGACAAACCACCAGCAGCCAGAAAGGTGCAAGGAAAGAGCCCTCGACCAGTTTCAGAATGAGAGCATCATCCTACCAACCATGAGACAATAAATGTCTGTGGTTTGGAGCCACTTAATTTGTGGTACAGTGGTACCTCGAGATACAAGTGCCCTAACATACAAGATTTTTGAGATCCGAGCCTTTGAGCGAGTGATTTTTGCTTTGAAATACGAGCAACAGTTGAGATAGGAGTAATCGCGCGGATCGCCTGGCTGCACACGACCCACCAGTTTACCGCGACACAAGCGTCTCATAGTTTCCCACGCCTCAAGGTTATGGAACCAATTAAACTCATATCTCAAGGTACCATTGTACTTTGTTATGGCCCATCAATGGCAGAACCAATAGAGAAGGCTAAAGGGGTGTCTGCATAAATAAATATGCTTGGGAACGTCACTGGCATGTATTATTCCTGCTTGCGATGAAAATTCAGGGGGTGATAGGATGCGAAACTTGTTGCTTCCACCGCTTTATCTAAGTTTACCAAAGGCACTGATCTCTGGCACAGAGTCCGCACACTGAGATGCCATGCAGAGAGGAAGGATGCCACCCTGACAACACAGGCAAGGCCCAGGCGATGCAGGGAAAAGAGGCAGGAGGAGGCAGAGCTAAAGTACTCAGCCAGCCAGCCAGCTAGGGAGCCTCATGGTTCTCAATGCCATGTCCAAGCTGTTCCGTCTCGCTGAGGTGGCTGCATGGTTTTGCTGGAATCCAAGGATGCTAAGGAATGAGCACCTCCGGGCCTTCTAAGAGATACCCCATTCATCCATCACTGCATGCCTGCCTGAACATTCCTTGCTGCTTGGCCAGTCCTGTCCAACCTGGGACTGCTGTCTCCTTTCCGCCTTTGCCCACGGTGTACCAGCGTGTGGCACAAGAAATAACGATGAACAGAACATGTACACGGAGTGAATGACCTCCACTCTTCACTTGCTCTTGAGAAAAGGAGAAGGTAACTTAGACTCCTATTTTTAAAATCACAGTGGTCTAAAAGAACCTTACACTCTAGTCCTTCCCTTTGCTTCACATCTTGACACCTGACTTGCCTACAACTGATTCCTGGGATACTTCTAAAATCATTCTGCAACATTTAAAAAATATTTTTTATTGATTTCAGAGGGGAAGCAAGAAGGAGGGAGAGAAACATCAATGATGAGAGAGAATCATTGGTTGATTGCCTCCTGCACACCTCCCACTTTGGATTGAACCCACAACCCAGGCATGTGCTTCTGATAAGAATTGAACCCAGGACCTTTCAGTCTGCAGGCTGATGTTCTATCCACTGAGCCAAACCAGCCAGGGCTGCAACATTTCTTTGCATGCCCATGAGTGGCCCAGATCTCAGAACACAGAGATGGCAGGCTTGTGCCCTGCCCTCAGGGAGCTCATTGTTGGCAAGGAACATGCTGAATCACACTCACTCATTCAATGCCTCTTCTCCTTTAGCATTATTTTTAAAAATATTTTTTTATTGATTTTAGAGAGGAAGATAGAGAGATAGAAACATCAATGATGACAGAGAATCATTGATCGGCTGCCTCCTCCATGCCCCCCACGGGGGATCAAGCCCACAACCTGGGCATGTGCCCTTGATCAGAATCGAACCTGGCACCCTTCAGTCTGCAGGCCGATGCTCTATCCACTGAGCCAAACTGGCCAGGGCACCTTTGCGTAATTTATTCAGTCAACGTGTGCCTATTGAGTGCCTACTATGTGCCAGCACTCTACTGGTTGCTGGGGATCCAACAAGGAACTAGACAGGCATGATCACAGCTTCCAAAGAGCTTCACTCAGAAGAAAATTAAAATGAATCATTCACGGGTTATAAGCCACCACCCCTGGTGGCCCGTATTTCTGTAGTCCCATGGTGCCCCCAGAAGGAAGGAAGACTGCCCAGCACAAAGAAAACAGTCATAAATAGTCACTGTATGTGTGGCTGTTGGAGTCGATTGCCCTCTGCTTCCTCCACCCTTTTGCACATGCTCCTGTTAGAGCTCCCAGGATGGACCAGGGCCACCTCGGCTGCAGTTCTGAGCATAACGCAGAAAAGGCACTCAACAGAGAGCTCTCCATCTCATTAGAGTCCCTCACCTCACTACCTACTCTCCAGCACACACTACACTTTCTGTGAAACAAGTCCATCTCACAGCAACGATGGCAGTCATACTCAAGGAGATATGACATGATTGTCCCTTAAATCAAAAGGAGACAGAAGAATCACTCTTAATTCTAGAGATGGTTGCAGTTGGAGAAAATTCAAACCTTTTAATAAGAAGTTTATGTTTTAAGCTGTTAATAACAGGTTTTTGATGCATAAACATGCTTTTTTTCCCCTCATGGCTTAACAACAACAATAACAAAAAAATGTATTCATAAATTGCAGAGTCCTCAATGTAGCAGAGATCCAAAGAATTCTGAGCGTAATGACAGGTTCTTGTGAATTTAACTGGTGCTGTCTTGGATTGATTTATTTTTAGGTAACTTAGGATAAATTATTCCTCCATAAATATAACTCCTTCGAGATTCAGAGTAGTTCGTTCTGGGGAAGGACACAATTTAGGATCAGTATTCAAGACAAAGGACACAGCATTCAGAACTATCTGTCCATAGAAGAGTGATTCGAAAATAGTGAAATTGTACTATACCGGTTGCTTTTACCTTTTTTAGGGGAAATGAATAGAAATGGAGCTATAAGTTAGTGGATGTCAATGATGGCTTTTTGTGTGTGAAAGAATGGTGTGGATCTTGGAGCCACAAAGAAATGCAAAGATGTTAGAAGTTTTTCTCCCAAACAGAATCTACTCAGTGTGCCTTTATGTATTCTTTTATTTGTAAAGGGGGGAAGGAATATTAAATACACATTTGGAAGAGGCGATTATAATAGGTTTTGGCATCCTGGCTACCCCAG
Source organism: Lasiurus borealis (assembly GCA_004026805.1). Classification (NCBI taxonomy): domain Eukaryota; kingdom Metazoa; phylum Chordata; class Mammalia; order Chiroptera; family Vespertilionidae; genus Lasiurus; species Lasiurus borealis. The sequence continues at coordinate 29,831 of PVJN01013607.1, forward strand.
AGAATCACATCTGTGAGATTGCTGTTTTATGCGATTACTGTCCTGAATGGCAAGTGCATTTCATCATGCATGCCAATCTGATTGATTAGCAGTGGCTGCGTAGGGGACTGATGAGAAGTATTGGCAAGCTGCATCTGTTCTCAGCAGGAAAGAGGGCCGTGATCGATTAGTGATGTCTGTCTCGGGTGCAACAATGAGATGTGGTAGCGTATGTGCTTAATATCCGCCAAAATGGATATAATTCAAACACTAGAAGAGAAAATTTCCATGGTGTTGGTGTTGCAGACAGATAAATGAAGCTACATTTGTAAATGGGCCACACAGTTAGAGAAGTCAAAATCAGGTCCTGTGGAAGTCCTAGAATATGTCAGGGGTCAGAAATCATATACTAAGGAGCCCAATCGGCTCTTCAAAATTAAATATATATAGACACAATGTTTTATACTTTATATATATGTAGTTTAAGATAGGGAAAAAATGGCTTACTCATAATTACAAAGCCAGGTGCGAACTTTAGAAGACCTTTGTAACCACATGAGTTCAATAGTCTGTTTTCTGTTCCACTCATGATGTCAGTGCTAATCCTAAACTCATTTATTTTTCTCTACAACATAATAAAGATACTCATTCAAAATTCTGTTTTGGGTGATAATGCAACATCCTCATCTTTGTGCTCAAATCCCAACAACTGATATGTTTTATGTAAAATGGTAATCTTTGCAAATACAGATTTAATGACTGATTGCTAAAGGAAGGTCAGTCCTTACGGCTCTGAGAGGACTTTTACCCTAAAGCGTACTGATAAGAATTAATGACCACACAGCTTTCAATGAAGAGGGAGACTGAGTATTGACAAAGTGGCTCTCTTTAAGGGTGATTTTCTGGTGACACAGCAGCAATGCTTTTGATAATCCTTCATTCTCTAAAGCAGAGAGATTAAACACAGTGACTCCATTATGCAGCGGGACAAAGGGAACGTGGATAATATTTTGCATGTTAGCGATGATCAGACATTCTGACCATTAACCCTTTCGGAAATCCAACTGTGAACTCTGACGCAGGATAAAGTAAAAACGCACACACAAGCTTCTGTGCGGCACCCCAGATTTTAAAAAATTATGCTGTGGGTTTCTAGTTTGTTTTCTGTTTAGAAAATAAAACCTCTCTCCCTTGGAAGAGAAGAAAAGTGGCTCAATTTTTTTTTTTTTTTGCTTTAAAAATAAAGGAGAAGAGAAAAGGGAAATATAAAGCTCAGCAGAAATGTCACACCGAGGAATCATAATAAGCATTACACATTATTTAAGTCATGCATAACCACTAAGATGTGTGACCCCTTTCCATAAATTGAAAGGCACCGCATTCAGCAGATTATGGGCCTCAAATGCTGAACTAAGGGAAGCTCCCGAGATGCCCCTGCTCTGTAGACCTAGAGATTAACACACATCCGGGGTAGCTCGCTCTCCAAGCAAGCGATGCACTCTGCCTGGGGGCCCGCCAACATCTTTTTTTTTTCTCTTTTGTCAGAGGATATTTGTTGAGAACCTGTATGCTGAGGACGGTGGTGGAGAGAGAGGAAGAGAGAGAGGAAGAGGGAGTGAGAGGAGGAAGGAGAGGAAGATAGTGAATACAAACTTTCTCTCTAAGGATTTGCAGCCTGCTGAGGTCCCACCAATAGTCCCCATCCAACGCTTATAAGCTCATCTGTTGCTATGAGTACGTGTGGTTCTAACAGCCGAAAACCTGGAACAGAGTGACTCTGAAAACCAATAACTGGCCGGAAATACCAAGCATGCAACAAGAAGAAATGTTCCCATGTAAAACTTACTTTAAGTTAGAGACAAAGAATTTTAGTTCTAGAAGGAACCCTAGGAGACCATCGAGTTGAATGTTCGTTGTTTACAAATGAGGAAACTGAGGCATGTAGACAATCGATTACGCTCTTGTGGTCTTTGTTGTAGAACACGGTGTCTTCATGCTACAGAGAAGTGCATGGTTTGCCAAGGATTTCCCTGTCATCAGTTCTATCAGATTTATGTAAGTTAGGGGAGCATTTTATTTAAAAATTGCATGTATGGCTGTTGATACAAAATTGTGATGCCTTTTACTCCCACGGTGGGGTTGTAAGGAAGAAAAATGGAGTAACACCTCTTCAGTGTTCTTAGGACTATTCATACATCACAATAATTTACACAACTATGTATGTCCATCTCTAGGATGATTTAAACAAACTAAAGGACCATTTTGATCAGAAAAAAAAAGAGAAAAATTGGGACCTACTTTTTTTATACCTCTTTTTATTTATTTACTTTAAAAATTTTTTTTATTGATTTTTGAGAGAGGAACAGGGAGGGGTTGAGAGAGAGAAACATTGATGAGAGAAACATCATTGGCGAGCTGCCTCCTGAACACTCCTTCCTGGGGATTGAACCCACAACCCGGGCACGTGTCCTGAACGGGAATCGAACTGGCAACCTCCAGGTTCGTGGGCCAACACTCAACCACTGACCCACACCATCCCATCTATCCCTCTTTTTATAACGGAGTTGGTCTCCTTAGTGACAGCATTAAAGGGACGCTGCTCAACTTTGGCTGCAGTAATTTGCAAGCCAGGCCGCGTGAGCTCTAAAAATAAAGATAAAAGGATCTACCATATAAAAGTCCAAGCTGACGCTTTCAAGTTATAAGCCGCCTTCATTTTTTTATTTCATCTGCCGGGCCCTGGAGGAGAGAGGGCCCCTCGAAACGGAATTTTATGTCAGCTCTCCAACATATCGACTCCCCATCTCTGTCCCTCCTCTTGCTGGCTTTCTGTCCTCTCTTTCTTTATCAAAGCCATGCAATGTAGTCAATCAGCTGTGAGCCTCAACAGAGAATCAAGCAGCCACGGGGGGCTCCGTTCACAGTGGACACCCACAAAGCCCAGCCTTCCAGAGAAAACAATGTGAACGGCCCCCTGATGCTGGGCGCCCTCCTGGGCCTGCGGAGGGCACTCTCGGCCGAAGCTGAGGGTCCACGTGGAGGTAAGATCTTGCCTCCTCAGCCCCATGACCACAGACAGGACGGGGTGCCGCTGACTGCTTCCCGCTGCTGACCTTGAGTCACGGTGTCCAAAGGAGAAACGGAAGGGTTTGATCGCGGCCACCGAGTTCGGGGTGGGTGGGCAGCAGTGCCTTTCTCGGAGCGTCGGGGGGAAGGGGATGCACTTGGGCAAACAGGTGCACCAGCTAATTGTGGGCTCCCCCGCGGTGAAGTCTGTGAGCCACCAGAGAAGGCGCCCCGCGCCCTCGAAGCTCTTGGAAAGCTTCCCTGATTTGATTGTGAAGCACCACCCACAAGAGGCTCTTAATTGCATTCCTAGAGGCTTGGCTTTCTGCAGAAATTACTTAAAACACAGCTTAAGTGTTAAATCTGAACTGTGTAATGTGCAATTGAGGGTTTTCATTTTTTTATTTTTTTTATTTTTTTATAAAGAAAAGAACCTCGCTCCCGCCTGCCTCCTGGTACGGAAACACTGACAGGTTCGGTGGGGAATCTCGGGGCTGGCGCTCGCTGTAAGTTATCTCCTGCCGGGTTGGCAGGTGTGAGCTGTGTCAAATAAATTTATTACAGTCTGTACTAATAATGAAAATTACAGCAAAGCGGGACGGAAGGGCTCTGCAGCCAGCTACCTTACTAGACAATAACCAGCTCCTAACAGTTTTTCCTTTTTTTTTTTTTCTAGGAAAAAAACACACACACACACTAATTATGCTTAATGTTCCCTGTCGCATTAGCTTTCATGGTAATTATATTTCAAAACTTTTGCAATTAGGGTGCATTTAATATTGTGGAATATTGCAATTATTTTTCATTGTGACACCTCTATTGAAAACCGGTGGCATAATGATCGCATTGTTCAGCTAAATCAGAACTGTAGAAATATGGCAAATGAACCAATTACACATTATTATTTCTAATTACAGATAATGTCATTTTCTCCACTTTTTTTTTTCCGAAAGAATTTCTCCAAACACAGGTATCCCGAGTCCTCCTGTTGGTAAAAGACTCCCTCGTTTTCTCATCCACACGCTGGTACGCGCTTCTCTTAGGACCTAGGAGTGCTCAATTTAAAAAGGTCTCCGAGGGATTTCCTGAATTTCCTTCCTCCACCCCCAACTCCGTGTGGAGTTTTGCAGCCAGATGCTCCCTCTCCTTGCAAAAATCCCAGCCGTGGCCCAGCTGCAGGCAGCAGGCCACCACGCCACACTGGTGTGAGTTTAGCTCCTTGTAATCGTTATTCGTGATGGCTCATTTTCACTCATTCAACAGGTCCAGTTTCTCATCCCAAGGAGGAAGCATCAACAGCAGCGTGTTACAAAACACCGCCCCCTGCCCCCCAACTCCTTCCCCGACCCCCCCCCCCTCCCCGCACCCATCACAAAAGTATAAGATTGGAAAGTTGAAGGTGTTAGCTATGTGTTTCTAACGGAAACAACAGAGACTGACAGAGGGTTTCTAGCCAACAGTTGTGTTTGAGTTTGGAAATTTGTTTTTCTTTTGCCTTTTACCTCCAATATCCTTTACTGATTTCAGACAGGAAGGGAGAGGGAGAGACAGATAGAAACATCAACGATGAGAGAGAATCATTGATCGCTTGCCTCCTGCACGCCCCCTACTGGGGATCGAGCCCGCAACCTCGGCATGTGCCCTTGACAGGAAATCGAACTGTGACCTCCTGGTTCATAGGTTGACACTCAACCACAGAGCCACGCTAGCTGTGCCTTCTGTAAATATTCTTACAGATGGTCAGCCTAAAATAATGCCTGTGGCCAGGAGATGGTTATGGACTCAATATCCTTAATTATGTATGGTGAGAAATGCTTTTTTTTCAAAATATATTTTATTGCCGAGACCGGTTTGGCTCAGTGGATAGAGCGTTGGCTTGCCGACTAAAAGGTCCCGGGTTCGATTCCGGTTGGGGGCATGTACCTTGTTTGCGGGCACATCTCCACTGTGGGGCATGCAGGAGGCAGCTGATTGATGTCTCTCTCTCATCGATGTTTATATATATATATATTAAAATATATATTAAAATATATTTTATTGATTTTTTACAGAGAGGAAGGGAGAGGAATAAAGAGTTAGAAACATCAATATGAGAGAGTCATCAATTAGTCGCCTCCTGCACACCTCCCACTGGAGATGTGCCCGCAATCAAGGTACATGCCCTTGACGGGAATCAAACTTGGGACCCTTCAGTCCGCAGGCCTACGCTCTATCCACTGGACCAAATCAGTTTTGGTGGGAAATGCTTTGAGAGATGTAGGCCATGCTTTGATATTCAGTTTTACTGATAAAGAAAGGTAAACTTAAAAGTTGCTTAAGACCTTGTATCTACTCTATGACCATCAAATGGAGAAATGCTCTCCTGACTCTGACCCACTGTGGCTACTGCCAGGGTGACCAGCTGTCCAGGCTGGCCTGGGCCCGAAGGGGATTCTGGGAGGTCAATACGAATACCTGGACAGTCCCCAGCAAACTGGCGCAGTTGTTCACTCTACTTACAAAACAAATGCACTTGTCCTCGAACCGGCACACACACAGGTAATGCTCTCTACCTCGGGCTCCCTTTATGTTGAGTTTTCAGAGGAGGAGACAAAGATATAAATGGGAAAGGGGAGAAAAGAAATAAAAATGGCTCCCAAACCCGGGGTTCATCCCCTTCTATATCTCTTTTCCCAATGAACCCGAGATCTCTGCGTTCCCCGCTTGGGCTCCAGCATCTCGCTCTGTGTCTTCTAGCTGCGGTAGGTGCTCAATAGATATTTCTGCAAGACCATTATGAATATTAATAGCCCGTGTTTACAGAGTCCTTATTAAATTACCTGGCTAAGGAACTTCGATGCCTTTTCTCAACGCATACACAAACGAACACACTCAGAGGTATCGCGTTACTTGCATCCCTTCTCTAACGACAAGGAGACTGACGCAGAGACAGGGCAAGTGGTCCTGGCCGGTGTTGCCCAGGTCGGTGCAGCAGAGGCAGATGGGGACACCGGCTGCTGAGCCGACAGCCCACGCTCTCTGGTGATGCTTTGGAAAGAAAGACCACCGCGGTGGATCCCACCCTCCCAGTGGTGTAAACTCTCCGGATAATCCTAAAACAGTGGTTCTCAACCTTCCTAAGGCTGCGACCCTTGCATACAGTTCCTCATGTGGTGGTGACCCCCAACCATGAAATTTTGCTACTGTGATGCATCGTGATGTAAATACCTGCATTTTCCGGTGGTCTTAGGTGACCCCTGTGAAAGGGTTGTTTGACCCCCAAAGGTTGAGAACCGCTGTCCTAAGACAAAGCATCTAATTTAGGGGAAACAAAATGAGCTATTTTCCTGCCGGGGGGAGGGCGGGGGGGACAGAGGCGGACATGTTTTTTCTGCTTATCCATCCTCATGCTACAGGAGAACAACTTCCCCCGCAGACAGCAATGGTCTGGATTCAATTCTCTGAGATATTACAACAGCCTCCTTCTTACCACCCTCGATCCCTCTCCATTCAGCCAGAGGCATCTTTAAAGGTTCCCTTAGGCGGCCAAACCCGGTTTGAAATTTACTAATAACCCCCCTTGCACTGAAAACAAAACCTGAACCTCTTCCCATGCCCATCTTAGCACTTCTTACTCTTAAATGAGAAAGTGCCCCAAACACCTAAGGATGCAGCCTAGCGCACTGCCTGCTCAGGGGTGCAGCCTGGATTCTGCCTTCGTCATCAGCTCCCGGATGCTGCTGGTCTAAGCTCCACCCACTGGTCCATCTCACCTGGGGCGCCCTTCCCCGGAGCTGGTTACGTTCTCGCCACATGCATTTTCTTCTAGCTTCTCACCATAACAAGGGCTCTCCCCACTTCTCCTTGCTGTCCCGTGTGCCTGGAAAAAGCCCTCCCACCTGGCCCAGTCTCGGCCCCTCAAACCTTGTTAGTTGAACTCAATTTTACTTTTCATGTTTCAACTAAAAAAAAAAAATCACTTCTTCAAGAGCCTTCCTCCCTCATTCTACCTAAGTAGAAGTTTTTATGTGTCTTTTATTTCTGTCTCTGAGTCTGGTAGGGTTCTCTCATTGCACTCACATGGGTCATCATTCTGTTCTTATTAAATCCAAGAATTCACATTGCCCTTAGAATAGACGCTTCATGAGGTCAAGGCCACATGACCCTTGGGCACCGTGAGGCCTAGAGCACAGTGGTACCTCGAGATACGAGTTTAATTCGTTCCGTAACCTTGAGGCGTGGGAAACTATGAGACGCTCAACTCGAGGTAAACTGGTGGGTCATGTGCAGCCGGCAGATCCACGCGATGACTCCTATCTCAAATGTTGCTCATATTTCAAAGCAAAAATCGCTCGCTCGATGGCTCTTATCTCAAAAATCTCGTATGTTAGGGCACTCGTATCTCAAGGTACCACTGTATTTAGAGAAGCCTTGGCTAGGAGTGGGTGTATGTATGATCATGATTAGCTGAATGCATGCACCCTGCAGTCAAATGGTGCCTTTACTTGACATCACCAAGTTCCTGGGAATCACTGTAGTTTGAACTACCGTATTTTCTGGTGTATAAGACGACTCGGCGTATAAGGCAACCCCCAACTTTTCCAGTTAAAATACAGAGTTTGGGATATACAGTGGTACCTCGAGATGCGATTTAATTCGTTCCGTAACTTTGAGGCGTGGGAAACTATGAGACGCTTGAGTCACAGTAAACTGGTGGGTCGTGTGTAGCCAGTCGATCCACGCGATTACTCCTATCTCAAATGTTGCTCATATTTCAAAGCAAAAATAGCTCGCTCGACGGCTCGCATCTCAAAAATCTCGTATGTTAGGGCACTCGTATCTCGAGGTACCGCTGTACTCGCCCTATAAGATGACACCCAGCATATAAGACGACCCCTGACTCTTGAGAAGATTCCCCTGGGTTAAGAAGCCATCTCATACGCCGGAAAATACGGTACATTTCCCAGTGGCTGCCAAAGCTCTTTCTCCCAGGAGTACCGCATCGTATGTAAAAATGCCAGATTTGTTTTCCTGTTCGCAACAAACACAGCAGCCTCGGTGCCTGGCTCCTTTCATACCCGCCGGGGGAGTACAAAAGCCAACTGTCACACATGATCACTTCCCAGGCGGAGCCCAGGCGTCGAGATAGGAACACAGGCAGCCCGTGACACGGGGGCTCAGTCTCGATGAGTCGGCTGCCGCAACGCTTTATTCCGACAACTTCCTCCCCGTCTCCAAGGAGTGTTCCGGCCATCCGATCAGCTTTCCTCTCGAGGCGGTGGCTCCAGAGGCGGGGTTAAGCCTCCTATGCCGGGGAGGCCGGGGGAGTGGGTTACGTTATCTGTGTCACAGGCAGAAGCTGGGAGGCAGAGGAGGCCGGAGTGGCCCGGAATCGGCGGTCTGGAGAAGAGCAAGGTCATTCCAAGGACAGGGCGACCCAGTGCATCCGGACAGACACAGAGGTCTGCGCTCCCACGTGCGGGATTCAGCCCCGGCCCACGCCTTGAGCACAGCACTGTCTCCACGTGGCTGTGAGCACGTGATGTGCTGAGGGCTGCTGTCTGGTTCGTCTCTGGTTCTCAGGCAGCTTCTTGGGACAGAGGGTCCGCACCTACCCATCCCTGCCCACGCCCCACTGCCTCATGCCCCCCTGCCCCCTGCCTACTGCCCCATACCCCATACCCCCCTGCCTCATGCCCCAATGCCCCATGCTCTACTGCAGTGGTTCTCAACCTTTTTAAGGCCGCAACCCTTTAACACAGCTCCTCATGTGGTGGTGACCCCCAACCATAAAATTATTTTTTGTTGCTACTTCATAACTGTAATTTTGCAACTGTTATGAATCGTATCTGTGTTTTCCAATGGTCTTAGGCGACCCCTGTGAAAGTGTTGTTCGACCCCCAAAGGGGTCGCGACCCACAGGTTGAGAACCG